>VZSZ01006513.1:224036-294257 GCA_013398815.1 Ibidorhyncha struthersii | reverse complement strand
AAACGCTGTATTTTACTGCTTACTTAAGGGGTATTTATATGTTGGGATTGATTTGTTATTGCATACCTGCCTGCATCAATTTGCCACTTCTGGACAAACAACCCTATTTCTGGGGAGTTACGGCTAGGTTCAGATTTTCTTAGCACTAGCTTATACTTTTGCTAGTCTATATACTTAAAAGATATTACTGCATTTCAGACGGCAACATCCTAAGAAAAAGCTCTCTGTACAACATGGAACTGCCCAATCAATCAATTTCCAGCATTCTCTAGTGTCCACAAGCACTGAAATTCCAGAGGAAAAATAAAGAAAAATTGATGTATTTTGTTTGGGTTAAGTTTTAAATTTTAGTGTCAATTTTCTCTGGCTGGACAGATCAATTTTTCTTATGAATTGCTCGTGTCCTCTCAGTCCACTTTATTCCAGAGCGTGTAGTTCACAACAAACAGCCCACTCAGAGCATTTCACCATTTCTTCTACTCCCAAAGCAAGTTGAAAATTTCCCAAGTTTGTTGCCTTTTCATGAAAGCTACAGATGAATGATAATCCAAAAGCAGACCTCATCTTCCCACTATAAAAGTTCAGATCACAAGTGCTGTACTTTCCCAAACTAAACCTAACAAAACCAAAATGTAAGATAAATAGCCACAGCAATGCAATAACATATGAAAGTATGGAATAACAAGAGTCTAATGTGCTAACCCTCTCCTCCTGCAGTCTTTAGCAAGAATGAAGTTGGCAGCAGGTCCCAAAACTGTGACCCTTCCACCTCCATTGCAAAAATACCGTCAAACGCAAAAAAAAAAAAAAAAACTAGGCGCCCAGATGAGATTGCTGTAGATGAAAGCCTACAACATTCCAAATGTACGCTAAGTAATGTAATCTAGGTAAAAACAACAGTAGAAAGAAGCCAGCCATTAACCTCTCTGAACTGAGAAAACTCCAGCAAGCACCAAGACATTCAGTTTGCAATTTTACTAAAGTCTAAGTATAACTGTATCTCAAAACCCCAGGTAAATCGTACGTGAGTGCAGAAAATGTGTGCTACGCAGGCTGATGAGCAATACATCAGAGCTGATGCTACACCACATTAGCACACTTTCTGGAAATAGCAAATTGTTGGAGATGTTGGCAAAGGTGAAGTCTAGCTCCAGCTTGTCCCCAACCTTGACACCTACACCCCTGTTGCTGAAAGCAACCCATACCAGTGCTCAGGACCCCGCTGGTACACATCAGTCAGAAGTGAGGGATGGGAATCTAACAGTGCCTAACCACAGCTTCTTGCTCAGGACATAACGGACTCCTGCAGGCCATCAGCCTTGGCAGTCTCTGCTTTTCCCAATGCTAACCCCAGCCCCGAATCACAGCAAGGGGCCCCGCTCAATGCATCACCATGTCAAACGATGCTGGCCTTTGACATGCTTCTCTGAAACTTGCAGACTTTTGCAGGCAGCCAAACTCGGCAGCTCCTCCTTTTCCTAACCATGACCTGACTTAAAGGAACTCTAAATCTTCAGGGTACGATTGCAGAAAGCAGAAAGAAGCCAGAGCCTAATAAAAATGCAGACTGCTGCCAGCAGTCAGCCTTTACAGTTTTTACTTTACTACCCCTACGCCTAGTCCTGACCCTACAGCACACTTAAATAAGCAAGAGTCTACCATCTTCAGAAAACTCTTATCTCCTTAAAAAAAAAAAAAAAAAGACTGAGTACGCGATCCAAGGGCTATTAACAGCTACAGACACCACGAGAACAGGGACCAGGCTCGCAGATCTCTGATGTTGTTTCACCAGGGACAACTGCTTTGTTCCTGTAAATCACAGTGCCTACACGACACCTGCCCACCTGCTCTTTTACACCAGTGCAGGCAGTGAATTCCAGAAAAGAGCCACTGTCTGTTCCTTCTAATCCCTACAAGCAGCCTCTTCATTTGTCTGTCCTTTGAAACTGATGTGGTAACAACGGCGCCCTCTTGGAAATACAAGGATTTTACTGCCTTTATTTTTCCAAGAGTAAACAAATTCTCACTCTAAAAGATGCAGTGAACTGGCTGCTCCCCATTGCACATTCATGTCATGGCCTATCTTTCAAATGGTCGGTTCTCACACCTCTTGGAGTCACAATATTGAATAACAAGATGCATAAAAGCGAACAGATGAGTGAGAGAGAATCGGCAAGAGTTGTAAAAAGTAGAACCATATATAGAATCATATGTATGAATTCAAAATACACACAGAGGCATATGTTCGTATAAATGCATACACACACGCAAAAAGGGTAAATAAAATAACAGAATACAGCTTATATTTCAAAATTTTACATTTGCCCCTAAATACTTGCCTTTTTCCATATTTTTTAAAAGCCAAAACATATATGTTAATAAAGGAAGTTGCAGTTCCTCTTATCCATGCTAGTCCACAAGGTAAAATCTTGGTCTGAAAAAAAATTGTATTTTGCTAGATTTTTCCAGTTCTGTCAGAGAGCTCATCTAAAATATCCCAACCTTGTGCTCTGTCTCTTGTACAAAGTCTGAAGGAAATTCTTAGTGAAATAGGTTGAGCTAGAAGGCAAGACAGGCTTTAGGTCATCAGACTCACTGGACAAACAGCACACCACTTCCATCTGTATGATCAGCTGCAGAAGAGTACCCTTAAAACAGAGTATGTCTAAGCTGCTTTGTTTGCAGGACCCAGTAGAAAAAAAAAGGTAAAAAAATTATTGTGTCTAATACATGATTTGCAGACAATAGAATTGTAACAGACCCAAGCTACTCAAACTATCAAAGCAATTGCACTCAGGCACATCTTCAATATAGAAATATAAAAAATTACACATAAAGCAATCCTTTTTTTTTGCTTCTCAATTAAGCTGCTATTTGAATATTGGCCTTTATTATATTTTTTTTTCCCCATTATTTCTAAGATTTAAAAAGGTCTTTGTTGGCATTGGGACTGTGATATATGAACGCCAGCTACTATTCACATTTGGTATCCTGTATATGTCATTCTAACTAATGGAAAAAGCATGAAAATCAATGTGTCTCAACTAAGAACTAAAACTATCTAAATTGACCTATGACATGCAGCAAAATACACGTTTCTGATCATTTTCTAAAATGGATTCTACATTTTTCAGCACGACAGTAGTATGCACATTAAAATAGCTAAAATCTAGCTATTTTATTTGTGGGCAACGGTAGAATGAATGAGCTATGTCCACTTCAGGACATTTTAATATCAGAGATAAATTTATATTTTCCAGCAGAACTAAGCAATACAGCTACCAGCAACTTAATTATGGTTGTGTCACATGCTTTAAAAAACTCAGACCTCTGGGATCTCCCATTTCATAGCCAAAACCTATGAACCATCACGCAAAGACAGCAGGCACTTTTGAAATTACAGGCTGCTAGCTATACATTGCCAAATTATATTACAACTTACAAATTCTTTTCCATCCATGCAACAGGACAGAGGTCATTCTAGTATAATAATCTAATAATAATTGATACAATTGCTTTCTGCATATCAGTCCTTCCATGGCTAAATTAGTCGTGGTCTGCTTACGTTCAAGCAGCTTGCGCTGTCATGAATTTGGGTGTGGCTGGGTTCATCGTTCTCATCAAAACTGAAGAATTTTGATAGTTCACAATGTAAAATTTTGCTAAAAAGTAGCTAGATGCTGTTGCCAGACCACTGCAACTCTGATGAGTAAATAGTGCCTTCTGGCTCCCAACCCCACTAAAATCTTTATTTCCCTGAAGATCAATTAAGACAGACCTTTGGCTTCTTGCTAATGAATAATACAGGTTTAAATCTCAGTTTGCCAAGCAGATTCCACAAACTTTACACCTGTTTCTATTGCATCATCTGGAGACTATGCCACATTACATCTACTGAATGTTTTTGAGGGTTTAATAGCAAAGAAATATTAGGCTCTTATCAGGTTTCTTTTTGTGTGTGGTTCTCTTGAATTCTAGGTTAAAGATTTTGGCAGCAATTTGCAAGTCCAATCAGACAACTACATGCAAGTTGCCCCAGATACATGAAGTTACTTTTGTGCATAACTGATTACAAGCTAGAGGCCTACATCCTGAAAACATCTTCTCAGGAACAACCCTGAATTTTATTTTTTTTAAATCTTAAAAAAAAAAAAAAAGAAGTTGAAAAAAATTAACTGGCCAAAATTAAGAAATCTTTCCTTTCATCCATTTCTTAGAGAAAAATTTTCAGTTGTTCACTAATTTTACAGAGACAACAACAAGTCAGAAGAGGAATAAAGATGCCCAGAAATCAAAACATGCTGTACATACATAGGAAAAAGACAGTGTCCCAGGTTCTACATTTCAGCACATGAAAACACTTGCCAACAATTTGTATGCCAAAAATAAGAAGCCATAATTATAGGATTGTGAAGTTATACATAACTATTAGAGGGCAGGAGAAAAAGGCAAACCTTCAGAGCTTGCTTAACATATTAGTTATTCAATAAACATACCTATTTAAAGAACCGCATTGTTCTATTTTACTGAAGAAAAGCAGTCATTTGCTTTCTATAATTACAACCAAAGAAAAATTTTGTACCCCATTTCAATGCCAAAGCTACACGAAGAGCAGTAAGACCCTGAAAGAAAGCTTCCCTGGGAGTTCTTTCAAGGGCACGGGCTAAAGATTAGCATTTATCTGAAGTTACTCACACAGAGAAACGGGTGCTTTCATCTGAGTATTACAGGTCAAATTCTTATTAATAAACATGCACCTGACACACTGTGCATCCTGTAATCTTCCTTCCTGCCCAGACTCCAGCTCTGATTTTACATTTCTGTCAATTCATATAGACTGGAAGAAAATGGAAATCTTGCTTCATTCTTAAAAAGCTTCTTATTCCATACTTCAGCCAAAATCCTTTCTTTTTTTATGTACCTCTGCAATAAACGTTGCTCCTCCACACTTTACCTCACATCTCTGCCTCCTCCAGTTGAGACAATCCCATGCTGGAACTAAATTAAGAACTTGAAAAATGCAAATGAAGTAGGCAGAAAATGATTTATTGCAGCACCAAGAATTTAAACTAATAGAACAATAGAGCACTTTTTGATCAATCTACAATGCCCCACAGGCAGTTTTATTTAAATCAAAGTGTTATCTAAAATAAGATGAAGGAAAAAGTAATTCAAAAGTATATTCTAGAAATATTTTAAATTGGCTTTGTAGACACACACGGGTACTCGCTTTCTGCCGCATTAATACTGATGGGCTGATAGGGTATCTGTAGAAACCATGCAATTAGAGCACTATGGCATAGTGCTCGCAGGACTCACTGAACTGCAGCATAGTTAGAAAAACAATATAAAATAGTCTTAGATGAGAGAAGTTTAAATAGTCAAGATACTTATAGTCAGAATGATTGTTGACACTTGTAATCAAGATTTCTAAAGACTTAACTTTAGTAATTAGATGCTTTAAGTCTAACTGAATACATGCTGCCACACTGTTAAATTCTTTTCCTAAAAGAGGCAGAGAATTTTTTATTGGATTAAATGAAATTTTGTATCACATGATCTTCGGTGATACCTGCAACCTGCTTAAACCTGGGGAGTCCCAATATCTCATTCAAAATACAGTAAGCTAAGAAAACCCCATCTGAACCAATATCAACCAGTCTAGAGCAGAGCTGCATCTGCACCAACGCAAAGCAAAGTTTTCGGGGCTGTCCTGGTTTCAGCTGAGATAGAGTTAATTTTCTTTCTAGTGGCTGCTGTGTTTCAGATTTGGTATGAGAAGAATGTCAATAATATCACATTGTTTTAGTTGTTGCCAGGTGATGTTTATACTACTCAAGGACTTTTTTCAGCTTCCCGTAGAAGCTGAGAAGGAGCATAGACAGAAAGATGGAGTGGCCAATGGAATATTCCACACCATAGGTGTCATGCTTGGTATGTAAATGGAGGTAGGCTGGGCGGTGGGAATCGGTGATCACAGGCTGGGCAACCAATTCACCAGGTGGTGGGAGTGACTTGTTTCCTATTACTTTATCTTGTATATTATTTTGCTATTATTATTAATATTTTTGCTTTTTTCTGTTATTGTTCTATTAAACTGTCTTTATCTCAGCCCATGACTTTTTTTCCCCTTTCCTTTCCCCCCTTTTCTCCCTCTTCTGGAGGGCAGAGGACTGCAGGAGCAGCTGCGTGGTCCTAGCCACTGGCTGGACTTCAACCACAACAGGGGCTTTGAGGACAATATTCAGAAGTTTTGCAACAACAGAATTCTTACCAAAGTATTTGTGTTCTCTTATATGGATGCCCTCTTTCCCCTAGGGGTATTATTTATTAAAAAAAAAATAGCAGTTCTACTGCAGCTTTAGTCCATCTCTAACTCCACAGTTACTCTACATGCAGGTACAAGGATAGCCCTTGTTTTTAACAGGAACAGACTTCATCCCTAAAAGAGCAGACCCCCAGCAGTTACGTTGTCTTATTTACCGCTTCACTGAATTAAAACTCTCCCCCACAGATACCCTGCATCAAGCAAAGGAATTCACAGTGATGCTCAGAGAAATTAAATGTAAAAAATTAACTATTTATTTCTGGGTGCACCACAGCTCTAAATACACCCAGTTTTGCCCAGTGCAAATAAGTATCCTGCCTCCTGCAGTTGTCTAGATATGGGATCATCTCCCTATCCTGCTGCATATCAGCTCCCCCTCACACAGCAAGGCTAGAGCAGAGCTGACTGTCATCTTCCTGGGGGCTCAAGGGCCCACAGAAAGCAGCTATTAGCCAGCCCGACCCTGCATCGAGCAGGGGGCTAGTGACCACCTCCCTGTCCTGTGAGAAATAAAAGCCCAGCCATGCCAACCAAACAAAACCCAAACAACCAACCCCGAACTTTTTTAAAATCCAAAAGTACACACTGTATATCCTGTATTCAGCAATACAGCCTGCTGCTTCTGAGAAGGCGGCTTTTTAAGCCTCTACTTCTTGTTCAAAAATAGCCAGAAGTCAAAAGATATTTGGTCAGTAACTGTGATACCTTATTAATACTGAAAATGAAGAAACTAGAAAAAGAGACGTTTGACAAATGACAGACTACATTTATATGTATTTTATCCTATTATTAGCACACTTCAGACCTTAAAACTCCTATGAAGAAACCTTAAATCAGAACCGTAAATTTAAAACCTGCAGATACTGCTTCTGCCATACAAATCTGCTCCCCGTCTCTTCCTTACTCTGCTGAGTCATATGCAGAGCCTCACAGGGAAGGATATAACTAATATCCTTTTCTCTCATCACTCCAAAAAATGCAGTTCAAGTACAGGAAACCATTACCTGGAGCAGGATTTCAGGGAGTCGGATATCAGCACTGGTATTCAACTCTCTCTGCCCTGAACTTTTCTAAAGGTCCACTAAGGTAAAGCCACTCAGCTAAGAACCTCTTAGCACGCTTTTGGGTAACTACCTATACCACAGAGGAGCTAATGTTAATGTGACACCAAAAATTAGAGGTGATAGAGTTTTGCATAAACTCATTGCCAAAGAGCTAGGTTCATCACCTTATCCTTCTGGGGTAGGCAGATTTTTGCAGGAGGACTGAAAGGGGCTGGTTAATGCCTCCATTTGTTACCTAAGGAATACCCCATTATCCAGCTTCTTTAAAGAACTCTTTATTTGAGCCTAGTTACAATGAAACACAAATAAATCTCCCAAATCAGACAACACTTTTAAAAACACTTATAAAAGCACATGGGATAAATTGAAACAACCCCATAGCAGGGAAGGGAGCTCCCTGTCTTACCTAGTTGGCCACTGCGAGGTAGCAGCATGGGTTTCAGCTCTCGGTGACCCACGTCTGCTTAAGGTAATACCCAAGAGAGGATTACTCAGGCCTCTGCCTCAGAAAAGTCACCTGTAAGACAGTTGCCCACAGAAAACTGCTGCAGAGGCCCTCCTTGGGCAAACCTTCAAACCTCAGGGCATTCAGAGCAACTCTACCTTGGTGCTGCCTTTGTTGGTTTAGCAGCATCTTGGAGAGATCCAGCCTCTCCTTGCCTAAACTCATTCTGTGCCTCCCATTTCCAAGGGACATACATGCATCTCCTTTTGTAAATAAATAGTGGTCAGATGCCTCAAATACACAAATGACTTTTTGCTAGACTGAGAATCACCTCATACATTTAAATGGGTAGTAAATTGCCTCAGAGGTAAAACTCTCTCCCCTGCCCCGGCTGCCTTACAGGCATTCTTCAGTATGAAACGCATTTGCTGGAGCTTCTGTCTGACACTACATCCAAACCATTGCGATACTAAGGCTTAAACAGGATACCTCGTGACTGGCTGCTGGCTGAGACCAGAAGCAATGGGGTTTGGGGGGAATGATCCCCAACCTCCCTTTCTAACACCTGATTAAATTATTTTTTAATCAAATCATTCTCTGCTGGGTAGCAATTAGAGAGTAATGTGTGTGTTTATCAGCTATTGCGAATCCAATATGTGCCATGAAGATATTGTTGCTGCCACTTAGATATTGTTTCCCTTGAATGCAAGGTCAGTTAAATATTTATGAGCAACCTTTCTTAGAAACCTTGTTCGTAACTGTGAAAGTATTCTTGAAAATAATTTGGCCACTTATGGAATACAGTCAGTTGTGTCTTGGGATACATCAATAACATACACAATTCTCACACTTTGTGTTAAGCTTTTACTTCTAGTAGTAAATTAATTGAGACCGTCTTTAGGTTAGATAATTCTAAAGTGATAATTCGATGACTCTTCATTGCTCTGAAACAAAGTAGTAGTTTTCAGTATCATTCTTCATGGACAAGAGCTTATCTTATAAAATTTAGCATCCCACCCAACATCACCTATGGAGATTGATCTGGAGAGGCACAAAGACTAAAATATCTTTACTGCCTGGCAAAAGTCATCCTTCCTAAAAGGAACTGGAGATTTTATCAGGGAAATAGGCAAGATACAGGGAAGTCTGACACTATTCATGGTACAGTTCTTCTGTTTTTCTTCCAAAAGCACCACATTCACTGAAAAAAAAGTCAGCTCCTTTCCAGATATCTGATAACACATTCTTCATGAAATTCTAAATGATATTAAAAAAACTTAAAACCTGTTTCCCAAAACAGAAAACTTCTACAAAACGCCAAAATAATTGAAGTCTTATATGAAATAATAATGGCGCTTCAATGAAAAAACTTGGCAATCTTTCTTTTCCTCTATCATTTCCAATAAAACATTTGCCCTTAGACTCAAAGTTCAAATATTCTCATGAAAAGAAATGCAGGTGATTCTTAAAACAAACAGATGTTACATATGAACTGTTGAGGAAATTTCTTTTAGTAACATATGACAGAAATTATCTAGCAAACTAATTGAGTAGGTAGCATAAGTGCAAGCAAGCACTACCTAAATTTATGCACTGGCCTTTTTTCAAATCCTTTTTTTTTTTTCCTTGAGGATGCATAGTTTGCTCTTTTAAAAATCCTTTGTTTTATCAATTGTCTTCCCATAGGTATTATTCTCTCTCAGGGCTGTAATGTCAGTAAGTCACCTAGATGCTGAAAGTGCAAGAAAACTTTGACATTTAGAAGCAAACTAATTATTTTGCTTTAGTAAATGCTCTGAAAGGCTGCAGCAATTAGCATCTTTTAGTACAAAGGAGCCAATGGTCTGGACAAGGAAAAGCAACATATTTACTATAAAAGAAAGCAAATGTTTTACTTGGCAATTTTTTAAAAAAGAAAGTATTTTAATACATCGATTATTATTTTTAAAAATTTGTCTCCTTTGTAATGGGGTGATTTATTTTCAAAAATTGCTAAAATAGGAAAAGAAATACTCCATTCTTCTATTTTTATGGGAGAGTTTTGTCGTCTAAGCCCTGTTCTCCTGATTCTATCATATGCAAACTCTGGATTCATTTCCCCAGGCGACTGTTCAGTCCTGTGTTTCTTGTCACAACTTATCCAACCCTGCTGCTCCATCTGATACCTTTCTCGTGCCTGTGCTGAAAGGAGCCGAATTTGGTACCTACGAAGGGCAACTTCTAACAGAACAATGACATGGAGTCTGAGCAGACTACGCATAGCACACTCTCTATTCATACTTTAATCTGCCCTGGAAAAAGAGGTGCAACAATCTCTTCTTTCATTGTCCTCAGTCCATCAATAATGCCTATTCTTAGGGACGCCTTTCCTTTCAGAGTTGTAGTGACATAAACCTGTAGAGAGAACAAAACCTCCTCCTGTTCACACAGGTCAGTTCTGCCACTATGCAAACTTAAAAGTACCACTAATAAACACAAGCAGCACTTTTTCTAACATTAAAACCTTACTTACACAAGCAGCACAGGAAAAACCTTGTTAGAGTCTGTACAGTAACATCACTGTCCGTAACACTGCATTAAATTATAGAGCCACCAGCCCAAGCTTGGGTGTTCTTGACAATGCAACGTAACAAACTGATTCCAATAATTAGATCAGTTCCACCAGCAAAATCACTGTCCAAACACCCCTTCAGTTATTTCTACATTGTGGAACAAGCTGTAGCTCTGACAATTTAATTGCCAAGGTATTTCATTTAACTAGGTCCACCAACCTAGTTAAATGTTAAGAAATGCTTCATCTGCAAACCTGTTATGTTTAAAATGGTGGTAGTTAATATCACTACATCATACACAAAAATTACTTTGGTAGAAGAAAGCAACCATAGGGTTTTGTCTGGACCAAACCCTTCAAACAGTAAGAAGTGGTTCTCTTGTCACGTTAAAGTTTTGTGACTGTTACTGTTGAACAGATAAGCCTGTAAGTGAATGAAGAAGAGCAGATTTGTAGTCACTAATGGAGTCCAATGGCTCTAGTGTTAATTCTACTGGAGCGACTCATCTCTGCCACAGAACAGGAAGACAGATGCAGCACCTGTGTTCACCCAAGATGAACATTCAAGCAAAAAGATGATATGCAAAACATAACCATGTTTATCACAAACAAACCCCAAGCTTTTAGTTTTTAGGGGCTGCTTTTGATTAGTTTATGAATGGTTGTGGGTGCTGAGGTTACAGTCTACTGCAGAGAATACAATTCAGCCGAGACTGTGAGAAGGTTCTCCAGGAGATGGTAGCTGTCAGCCATCATCTTCTGCAGGCATATCTGTGCTATATGATAGAAAAAACATTTCCAACGGGATCGAGTGTTCCCTCAGTAAGTTTGCAGATGACACTAAGCTAGGCGGGTATGTTGATCTGCTTGAGGGTAAGATGGCTCTACAGAGGGATCTGGACAGGCTGGACCAATGGGCCGAGGCCAACGGTATGAGGTTATACAAGGCCAAGTGCCGGGTCCTGCACTTGGGTCACAACAACCCCATGCAGCGGTACAGGCTTGGGGCGGAGTAGCACATTAGCTGCCCGGCAGAAAAAGACCTGGGGGTGTTGGTCAACAGCCGGCTGAATATGAGCCGGCAGTGTACCCAGGTGGCCAAGAAGGCCAACGGCATCCTGGCCTGTATNAGTACGGTGTTCAGTTCTGGGCCCCTCACTACAAGAAAGACATAGAGGTGCTGGAGCGTGTCCAGAGAAGAGCAACAAAGCTGGTGAGGGGTCTGGGGGACAAGTCTTATGAGGAACGACTGAGGGAACTGGGGCTGTTTAGCCTGGAGAAGAGGAGGCTGAGGGGAGACCTTATCACTCTCTACAAGTACCTGAAAGGAGGGTGTAGAGAGATGGGGAGTGACCTCTTGTCCCTAGTGACAAGTGATAGGACGAGAGGAAATGGGTTCAAGTTAAGCCGGGGGAGGTTTAGGTTGGATACTAGGAAAATTTTTTTCACTGAAAGGGTTATTCAGCATTGGAATAGGCTGCCCAGGGAGGTGGTGGATTCACCATCCCTGGAGGTTTTTAAAAAAAGGGTAGACGTGGTACTTGGGGATATAGTTTAGAAGTGGTTTTGTCAGGTTAGGTTAATGGTTGGACTTGATGATCTTAAAGGTCCCTTCCAAGCTTAACGATTCTATGATTCTATGAATGATACTATTGCCAATGCACAAATGGATTAAAAAAAAACAGTGGATTAAATAAATAACAAAGGAGGAACACAGCAGCACAAGTTTTCAGGCCAAAGCCTAATAAAGTATACTACTGCATTTCCACATCATTACTGAATACGAGCGAATGACCATAAAGCAAATTATTTTTTTAACAATTTTTTGCAGCTTCACAGAAAACATAGCTTAACTATGGCTGTGATAAATCATGACGTATGCCACTATGTAAAGTACTTCATAAACACTTAAGTTTTGCTACCAAATTGCCTAATTGGTGACTGATGAAAACATCAAAGGAGAGGACAGAGATCACTCAACTGTTGTAACACTAGGCTGGACCCAAGNTATTTTTTTTTTTTTTTTTTTTTTTGAATCGGTCAGATTCTAGAAGTTTACATTTTACTTTTACAGGCTTGATGCTGCAATATGCATACACAGAGATTGATTCAGTGGATTTCTGTACCTTAAAATCTTACAAATTGCTGGATTAAGTCAATATTCATGTCAGCTACAGTAAAAAAAGGAAAAATAAATATGTATACCACAAGCTATTGCTCAAAGAACGCTGAAACATAACAGAATAAATGGAGGAGACCAATACAAATACCTCCCCACAGGGACAATGCTTGCCAAAACCTCAAAGAAAGAATGAAATATCATTGAATATAACCTCATACAACATTTCCCAGAACTTTAATTACTGGTGGCCTACAACAAAGCAATTGAATCATTAGGCATCTTTTGTCTAATTTCCTTTGTGGGTCAGCACTCATCAGCCTCTGTGTTTCAGCTTTCAAGTCAAGAGAATACTTCAAACAGAGAAAGAGAAAGAGAAAGCATCCTCAAATCATAACTGTACAGCAAATGCCCTGTTTCAGGAGAGACTCTATTCTAGATGTTTAAAGTAAACATTAAAGCCCATCCATGAAGATGTGCATATTAGTATAATTTATAAATCTGATCACGTAAAACCTCATATTTGTAGGACCCTGATTTTTGATTGTCTAAGCATGACAGACTCTTTATTATCACACAGATACATGCAAAGTAAACTGACCAGCAACTCAGCCTTGGGTCTGCAGACAGTAGTCACATGAGTAGTCCAAACTCTTCCCAGTTGGGTGATTTGTATCAGTGAAAGAAAAAACAAAAATAATAAAAGCACCCCCCCCAAACCCACAAACCTTGGCCCATACTTGTTAGGTTCCAACCAGCAACCTTTGCTGCCATCAGAACAAGTACCAAAAGTTTGGTTGATGACAATGCAAATCTAATCTAATGAACTAACGGTTAAGCTGGTCATCCCCAGTCAATGGAGACGGCCACCCAAGACGGATGCAATGAGTTACCCTTCAGTATGCGGGGAGCCTGCACAGCTGGCCAAGTGCCGAAATTTTGTGGGGAAAGTCTGCAAGATACCATACAAAGTCAGTACTAGAGGCAACATATACACCTTACTTGACTAGATCTTTTCTGGAAACCAAGGCATGGCTGACCTTCCAGCTCACTTTCTGCTGCTAATATATGAAAAGAACTCATCAGAGCCGATAAACCCACTGCGAGTGAAATCCTGCTAAGAAGTGTTCTAAATTCAAGGGGGATGCATGTGAGAACTACTTAACCTACACTTAATTTAAGAATTAGTCCTTTGTGGTGAAACATTCCTGGTTGTAAGCATTTTAGGAAGCTAGGGGAGCCAAGTGACAAGCCACTGAGCATTCTCTAACCGACCTGGGAAACAGCTGAAGCAGAACTATTTCAAAATGTGAGTATTCCCTACTGACTTCCCTTTCCAAAGCTGAGACTTTAATCAAGATCACAGCAATTCACATAGAAAGAATTTAGATATTGCTGTCTGACTTTTACCTTGGCAAAAAGAAAAATAAATTACTCTGAACAACTGAGTTGACTTCTGCATCAATTCAAGGACAAAGCTGCCTTTCTGGAGTTGTAATCGTTGTATAAAGGTAGTGCTACGAATTTTTGTCTTCACGGAGCATGTTAAATGGCAGATTTTATCTGGACTGTAACAGCAATTGCTAGCTCTCACCCTACAAGACAGAAGATGCTTCCTGAAAGAAAGGACCTGCTTTCTCCAAAAATGAGACCTTAGCCAACAATGTGCATGAAGAGAGGAGTATCATCAATGACATTCTGTTTCTGTTTTGCCTCTCTAAGGGTTGGAATCCTTCTTTCAATGTTCTTACAGTCAACCTTACTCAAATCACACCTCAAATTTTTAGTATTACAACAGTGTTACAAAGCTGCAAATTCAGTGTGTACAGTGTTCAATGAAGTAAATAAAATGTCTACTCTATATACATATTCAAGACCTGTCTCCAGATGTCTGCACGTGACTCCATGAGAAGTCATGACTTACATATACAGTCACTGCACCTGTGTGCACTTGTACCATCGTGTTCAGAGTAAGATTTTCACATGGCAACTTGGACATAGAAAAAGCTTTGGTCTTCAGTAGGTCTTACTAGACAATGGAACAAAGTCTGACATTCTGCTATGGAAAGGCCATGAATAGAGTTAAATTAGATGGAAAGTATAGGATATTCTATTCTAGGCTAAAAATCCAGAATGCCAATTTATAATTTGGTGGGGGATGGGGGGTGGTGTTAGCAGTAGATGAACACTCAGTCACCCTGGGGCATAGCTGTCTTTTCTAGAAATCCTTTGTCCTAGAATTTCAGTGGGAGATTGTCCCTGAGATGTGGCTTTTAGGTGTGACAACCAGTGCTTCCTAATTTCACTTGAGTCAGAAAAGCCAATACGCAAATAGTCAGAAATTAAATTCAAGTCATTGACAAATGACTGTTTCTGAGAGACTTGAAGTGAGTTCAGTCTCCAGAAAATAAGCTGCTGAGTGCTAATCTAGTGCTTTAAAAGACCAGCCTACCCAGGCAAAGTAGGAGGATGTCATTAATAAAACACTAGCATTTTGATTTTTCTTTAAAGAATGTGCTCAGAGCTGAAGAACATGTCTCTAAATTGCTAAAGCAGAGGTGGTCAGAGTCCCACTTGCCTGGAAACAGCACAACAGTTCGCTGCTTTCTTAATTCAGAGCAGAAAGAAGCTAGAGGAGGACAGCATAACAGAACTGCAGAAATCTCCCCAAAGCCTAGCCAATATAAAGGTAGACAAGAGTAGGGCTCTTCTTATCCTCTAACTCGGTCTTGTGGATGTGCTCCACTGTGGTATCCAGGGTCTTTGACTCAGCCTCAAAAATGAAAATGTAAGATGAAAACATCTTATTTCCTTGTCTTTAAGTTTGCAGTGAAAATGAGGGCTACCTGAAGAGTGACATTAAGGCCACTAGGAATTCAAATGGCAAGTGAAGAAACGCAGAAAAACTAAGCGAGACACGTGCAGGAAAAAAGACCAAAGTTCATCTACAGAATGAGGGCTGCTGAGTTAACGATGCCCACTCAGAAATCGGGTCTGGGGGTTAAAATGAAAGATAACATTACATAATTATATAATATTGTGTGCAATTCTGGTCTCCTCTCACCGCCCCAATACCATTTCAGAAATTATAGAGAAGATCTGGAAACAGTTCAGGAAAGCGTGACAAAGATCGGCAAAGTTAGGAACAGCTACTGAACCTGTCAGAGTGGAAGGTACAAATGATAGAGCTGACAAAGAAATCTGTAGGATCATTAGTGGTGTAGAGCAGATATGAATTGTCCCTCAGCAAAAGAGCTGAGGAACCTTGGATGAAAGTCAGCAGGAAAAGCAAAACGCAAAGTTCACACATGTTCTGATTCTGCAAGCCCTTACTTTAGAAAAAGATGCTGAAAAAGTACCTGGGATCATGGGAAAATGGGACAAGTTCACAGAAGAGCAGTCTTCTAGGGCTACTGAGTACAACGTCACTACCTCTTGCTTAGAAAATTCTTCCACTGAAAAGTGTTGGAGGTTGAGAAAATATTTAGGGAGCTATCACAATA
Organism: Ibidorhyncha struthersii; assembly: GCA_013398815.1. Lineage (NCBI taxonomy): Eukaryota > Metazoa > Chordata > Aves > Charadriiformes > Charadriidae > Ibidorhyncha > Ibidorhyncha struthersii. The sequence goes on along the minus strand of VZSZ01006513.1, from coordinate 278,247 downwards.
TGTTTGCTCTCTTCAATATTTTTCTCCTAGTCATTCACTTTGGCTACTGCCAGAAACAGGATACTGAGAAAGATAGACAACTGGTGAAACCAACCATAATCTTTGTCCTGCTTTTAAATAAATACATCTGGTGCAAATTGTCATCATGACTTTATTTTATGGTAATTTTGGAGTATATGAGTCATTTGGGAGTTGATCCCGGTTTCTTTCAGCTGAGTATTTGACAAATTCCTTGATTCCTTTCAGCCAGCACATTTCAGCTGTGTACTGGATTATTTTGCTTTCACTGAATTGTTGCCTGGTTGCCGAATCATAATGTATTAAAATGACCACGGATTTAAAAAAAAAAAAAAAAGAAAAAGAAAAAGAATAGTCTTCTCCCAACAAACTTCTAATAAAGTTGCTTTCAGCAAGAGCTCTTCATAAATTTCAGGACTCAGCTGGTACTCAGTTAAGTATTTCCAATGACCAAAAGCAGAAGTATTACCAGCAAAAGTATTTGTCAAGTGCTTCTTTATTTGACCAGGACTGGCTGTGAGTCAAGTAGAAAGACAGATACGAATATTGAACATTTTTCCACAAATAGCAACATGATATTGCAAATTATATATAGTCTTAGAATTGTTTAAGTTGGAAAAGACCTTTAAGATCATCGAGTCCAGCTGTAAACCTAACACTGCCAAGTGCACCACTAAACCACGTGCCTCAGCACCACATCTACACGTCTTCTTAATACCTCTAGGGATGGCGACTCCACCACTTCCCTGGGCAGCCTGTTCCGATGCTTGACAACCCCAAGAGCAGGTGCTGCTATTCACACACACCAAGTATCCTGTGCAATGGGCTGTGTTACCACCTCTCAAGACTTGCATAAAACAAAACAATTCACCTTGAGCAACAATTTAGGAAAAAATAAGCTATAAACTGTGAAGATAACTTTCGAAGCTTAAATAACCAAAACACTTCAGTATAGTCCTCATGGAAGAGTACCCTCAGAACTCTAAATTCATGTGAGATCACATGTATCAATATTATATAAATGAGTAAGAAATGAAGACAACAGAGGCTGAATGCATTTCCCCCTTTTTTCAAAGCAAAGACCCTATACTGAAGAGTGTTCATGTCTGTGCTTATCAGTTTATTTTCTAACAATACCTGCGAGATTACAGGTATGCAATGGTCTAAAGTTCAGACAGGATCTGTATAAATATTAATAAATAAATAGTCTGCAGGAAAAAGGGAAGTTCTGAGATTTCAGAAAAGTTGAATAATTTTTTTCTGACAGTCAAGTCTGGGCTGCTTCTAGAGTGCCTTATCACAGTTACATCTATTGCTAGTTTTAACTAATTTGTTGGTCCAGTTTTCATATTAAAAAATACAATACTGACAAATCTGAAGTAAGTTCATATTAATTACAACAACAACCCTACAAAACAGGTTTATTTAATTTGAAAAATTCTGAAGTCTCATTTGAAAAGTTAATGGCCACAAAGAAATTATTTTCTACCTTTTATAATTTTATTCTTTCAAATTTCTACTGTTACTTTATACACATCTTTGTATTTCTTTTTGTACAAATACATGCTTTACTGCAATTGAATATTTTAATTATATCTTCTTTTTTTTTCATTTTTTTTTTTCTCAAAATTGTCTTCAGCAGTTTCAAACTTAATTGTTGTTTGGTTTGATGTCCACCCCCAAAACAATCAAAGATATGGAATTTTCATAAAGCAAAAGTTTTGAGGTTTGAGCAGACGTATTTTAAATCTGCACTCAACATACACAGCAGAAGAGTAAGGAAGAACACAAATCCAGTGGGTTTATGCTAATCTGCAGGACTCAAAAGGAAAGCAAATGCGCCCAAAGTATTCTGTGAAATTCTCCAGCTCTATTAAATGCTGTCTTTCATCAAAGGTTTAAATACAACCGTCATAAGAGACACTGAACCAGTATTTCTGCTGTTAGCACCTGGTCCTGAGGACTTTGAGAGGTCCTTGAAACTCTCAGTGATTAGAGTGGGTTCAAAATTTGACAAAGTAAGCTTGCTTACCCCTAATGTTTAAAGCCCAGCGCTTCAACACAAAATGGGTTTATGTTATAACGTCCAACACCACACTATGCTTAACATCTTGGCAACATGTAAGGCTAGAGGTTAGTGAGGATTAAATGATACTGCTATTAGAAAACTATAATTCATCTAAAACTCAAACGTTTTGCTGGAACAGTTTTGCTCAAGTAAAGTGTCAGCTGCAAAAACCATCTCTGGTTTAAAAGTTTAGGCAGAAAAAGGGCAGGAATAAACTGCTCCCCCATGTTACCAGCTAGAGCCTCCTCTGGTTCCAGTTTGCTCTGCCTCATATTCTAGTTGGCTACTGGCCACAAGGCTAGTAGACATTTTAGGGATAGCCTCTCACAACCTTTCCTACTGGAAATGAAGCACATTTGGAAAAGTAATTATTGATGAGAGCAGGGAATTCAATCCAAGCTTCTTCTGTATTTGAGTGCACAAGCCTATTGCAGGTTGTGGTTCACTCCTTTTTTGCAGGTCAAAACCCCCTCTGTCCCACCAACAGCTTCAACTGGTAGAGTCTATTCAACTGTGTGTGTGTCAGCCCGGAAGAGAGAGTTGCTTTTATGGAAAGTAAAAACCTGCGAAATACATCCAGTGTGAAAAACAAAATCCATGACAAACCAGTCTGACACCTACATAAAGCTGAAACCCTGGTGCACAATTGCTGAATGCTCTACTTGCAACGCGTACAGAATTCTAACAAGAAAAGTAAGTCTCTGTGTGGGATGCAACTTAGAAAGGAATTTTCTCTGGCAGGTAAACTATGTCAAGGCAAGATTGCTAGCAAATTTTCTTTTGTCTTGCTTCAGAGTTTGATGTATATATGTTAGTCAGTCTTTAATTTACCTAAGCAGCACAGTTGACTAAGTGTGGGAGGCTTTTGCATGCTTAAATACTAGAAAAGAGAAAACTTTGATATTGCTGCTGCTGCACAATAATAATAATAATTTATCATTTCTCCAAGGACATTTATGGCGGATACACAACTCATGTCATTGTCAAAAGCAATAAAATAACATTGTGAGTAACAAAACAAGCTTTCTTATACTTTCCAATTAATGTCAATTTATGAATCTCCAAATAACATAGCCAAACATATTTTATTTAGTTATTTTCATTTACATACCACAGAAGAACATCTCGGTTTCTAGGTGTCCTGATATAACAATAAAAATCATAAACCTAAACCCAGCAGAATAGCCAAATAAATATAAAACTCCCAGCTAACAACAACTCTGACCAAACAACCTTATCCCTTCTGAGAACTCCAGAACAAACCTCACCCTACACATTCTGGATCCATTTCAAAAAGCTGGACTCTGCACTTTATTCTAAAGTTTGGTCTTGCCAAGCTCCATCTGAGGGGTGAAGGGCATCGCAAACTATTAAGACACTCAGTCTTCTGAGCAGGGAGAAATCAGCGTAAGCATTTCTGATAACTGCAACTGTAGTCATGCAAGTGGCTGTATCTAAGCACCTGTTTCAAGAAATACACATCTTTTTACAAACCCCTTATATTTCTGCCAGCTAATATCTCAGAACACCCCTGTAACCTGCTCACAGAGCATCACTCTACCAATTGAACAGGTCACCCTGTTGTTTTAGTGTCTGTTTGCAGACGGATTTTTGAGACACATTTCACAACACACAACTCTACCTTTAGGCAATATTCATTCATAGATTCCCATCCTAGCTTTAAATTAGGAAACTCAACAACTGGCAGCAGCGTAATCCGGGCAGCAAGGATTACAGCAAGAGATGGAAATTCCTCTTGGACACCAGGAAGATCTTCAGCCCATCATTTACCTAGTTCTGTCACCTGTAACTCCACTCTGTAATACAGAGCCCAGCCAGCCCGTACCTACATGAAGTGGCATCTTTGTTGACAATGTAGATCTACCCAAACAAGAAAGGAAAAACCCCACAACTAGTCATTTCTTCTGTTTAAGAGCCTACAGCAGGCTGGGAACTAGTAGACATGCCATTTGCCAGCTGTGCAATTGCAGTTATCATTTGTTACTATTCAAATTCTCTGGCAGCTTCTACAGCCCAACAGTTTAATCAGCAAAAGATTAGACTGCTGAGATGCATAGCAGCCTTCCTTAGCATCGCCTGACAAAGTCAGGGCCATTAATAACCTTAGCATAGGCAAGGGGCAAACATTTGGGGGAATTAGCAGCTTATCTCTCCATCTTTTCACTTCCATCCCTTGCATGCTCGTAGGCTAAGAACAGCAACAGCACTGGGACTCCAGATTTGTTCCTGGGATCTCTGAGAAGTGACTTAACCCCAGGAGTGCCCCAAAACCATGCCCCAACCAAGGACAACATCTAAACAGCCTCAGTGACTAGAACGGAACAGTGACTGGTGGATGGCCATTGATCAGAGATGAGTGCTACAGCTAATGACAAAAGCTAATGAAAAAAGTGAAGGAAATCAGAAGCAAACTGAGAATCACCTTAACACCCCAATTTCCTATTCTCCAGCTAAACATGGAACAGTAACCTCACAATAAATCACTGCAAAGGTTGCCAGTACTGGAAAGGATATTTTAAAGCAGGAACTAAATGTTATGTCAGCATGCACTCTTGCCTGACAAAGAAACTGGCAATTTCCCCCTGCAAAGGACTCTTGGGATTTCTCCAGCCAAAACAGATGAGGCTTTAAAGAGCAAACCATGCCTCCTCAAAGTAGGAGATGGTATCTTATATCTGAAATAAAAAATAAGGGTGTAAACAGTGGCTGTTCCAGAGTACAGACAGATACAATCATTGTCCTTTTCCATGACAGGGGCACACAGGCCTTTCAAAGATTCACACTTTATACTTGCATTATATAAGAAGGAAAGAAAATCTTATCTGAGCAGCAGTTTGGATAAATCTGGGCACAGTACTTCGGTGGGCTTTCAAACTCTTCCAAAAGATGCGGGAAGGTTTGGGAAAGTGTCAGGTTGTTTTATCCAGACCGACTCAAAGGATTTTTGAAAAACTCTCCAGCTATGGGGTGTGTGTGCACGCGCACTGTGCACAGAGTTGTTGACCGACCTTCAGGATACAAATGCCAGGTATTTTTAATCACTAAAATAAAAAAGCCAAAAATAATTTTATGGGTTAAGAATCATTAATAGATTATCATAGCTAGCAGAGTCTCTCTTCCAAGTACTCAAAGGAAATGTCTGCTTTGCTATCATTAAATAAATAAAAAAAAAGTATTTTCAAAACTAAAAAAGTAAATAATGTTATGTAAGAGCATCATTATATTTCCAAAGGGCATTTTTAAACTAAAACTTAGCATATAATGTTGAAGCTACCCATGAATGCTGCATTTTGTTAATTTCAGACACTAATGTTCAATGGTTTGAAAATTTTTAATGAGAATGGCCATCTCTGTAGACTGAAGACCTTGAAAAACAGAATTAAAAGCTGATGTCTTGTTTAGCATTTGAAAAAATGACTCTGCCTTTAAACATTCAAAAATTCTCACATTAACTTAATCTCTATTAATTTGGCTGCTGTGTACTACTGCATCCCCATAAGCTGTCCTGCCTAAAAATCAAGCAGTGCTGTGCAGGCAATGGGGATTGATATCCTTGATGCAAAAAAAATTTGTTAGGCCTTTCAGAGATAGAGAAAAATACACCTTAAATTTCAGACTGAAGGTGAAGCCCTTGGCTGCCATCAAATGCATCTTCCCTCATGATCAACAGAACTGGCAACACTGACTGAAAATCAAGTTCTCATTATCAAATCTCAGGTAACTGCAAGGAATGCTTTCCCTATATTACCAAAGCTTACATGATTCCTACATTCCCGCACAGAAGAAATGCATCATTAAAGAGGTCAAAGAGGGTGGTTAAGTGATAATAAAGGAACCTTTACATTTTATGGCATGTCAGATTTGAGCTGATTTCTCATGGCGAATTCCACTCTCCTTGGCTTAGCAACAAGTTTGTAGGATGAGCTGAATTCTCGTGCAAGCATTAGTTTCTCCCAGCACTAGCAGTGAAGGTCCCCTAAAAATAGGAGTTTGGTTTTGTTTTCATGCCTCCATTCCTAACAGAATATCAATATTGTAAAGGATGTAAACTGAAAGCCCAGAGAGGCCCACATCTGAATGTATTCTGGCCTGAGCTATTTTCATTCCTATATAATATAATTTTAAAACCTTAGAGAGTAATGAAAACAGAAGTGACAATTTCTAAATGCACTCATAGAAGTTATAATAAAAACACACATTTCAACAGTTTAACTGTCAGCCTGTCTTGTTACCTATAATCACAGTGATTGAAGTTTCTGTATTTCAAAGGCAAAAATAGCAGTGATATAATAGGGAAAGCCTATTGCAGTTCATTAGTCATGGTACATTAGAAGAAAGAGATTCTTTGGCAATTTTATGGCCATTTTAAAAGAGAAAGTCTTAAGGGATTCATATTTCACTTATTTTTCAGAGGCAGGGTAAGCCACATCTAGAAAACCAGTGAATGCAAGCAGGCCGTGCAGAGGGAAGGAAGAAAGGTTTGGGAGCTGCAGATCCAGTGCAGAGATTCAGCATCTTGTTTATTTGTTGTGCCTGACCTACATCTGAGCACCCAAACACTTAGAGGAGGGAAGAGTTCAAAAACTTGATCCGCATTTGAAAGATGTGATACAGACCTCTGTGGGGAACAGTAAATGAGCAAGATGGAGAAAAGCAGCAGATTTTTTTCCCCAACAAAGCAACATTACATCCTATAGGAAGCCTATGCAACTTACATGAACAATTCAACCCCATAATGAAAAAAGGGTCTATGGTTGAATTATGGCTAAAATGATGAATCCTGCATTCTTAAACAAGCCAAACGAATCTTTATGCAGTAAAACCAAAACGTCATTAACCAGACTCTTATCTTTGAGTTTCCTCAGTGAAATCATTGTGGAAAGAAGGGGGCAAGGAGAGATTGTGAGAATGAAAGAGGACACTTCTCTGATGTAGACATCAATTAAATATCATTGGATATGTATCCAGTTATCAAGAAAATATGTGAATTACAGGCAAATATGTTTGCTTGTCTGACATTCTTCATAGGTAGCTTTTAGATTCATAGAAAGTGATGCACATGGCGGGGTGGGGAGGGAGGGCAGTGAGCTCAAACCTAATTTTCCATACAAAGCTATCATCACTTAGGATCAAGTCCTTAGTGTTAGAAAGATCATTCAGTTCTACTTTAAAATGAATGGAGCAGAAATAGGAAACACGCAGAGAAGGAAAGCGATGATCATCAAAAATATATTATAGCTTCCATATTGAATACTATATAATCATCCTGCAAAAAGAAAAGAGTGGGGATATGGCATAGAACTATAAAATCATGAATACCATAAAGAGTGATAGGGAATGGCTGTGGAGCATTGCCTTCGATAGAAGAATTAGCTAGACTACCTTTTGCTGACTTCAAAATACAACTACAAAGAAATACAACAATAATTTACTACATTCAATTTAAGCATTGCAACCAAATGAAGCATTAAAATTGAAAGCCTGAATAAAGTGAGCTGAAGACCAAAGTGAGTACATGCCTATGGAGAATAATCAGGCTTTCTTAGTTTTCTTTTCAACTGGTTTGTGACACAAGATAAAGCAAAATAATTCTTACTAAGTTTTAAATTATGAATGATACGGTGAATTGTTAATATTAAAGGTACATTATAAGCGCTTACTCTTAGCTTCTACCACACTTCTTCTCTGTTTAACTATTCTTTGGTAACACAGACAGCTTTATTGACTATAAGAAAGAGCGGGCCCTTTTTACACTGTAATTCCAAGTACAGACCCTACACACAGACACCTAACCTGGGAGCCTCTTCAGTCTCTAGACAGGGTTGTACATGATGACCAGCACTAGAACTGACAAAGGTTTCATCCAGAGTCAGGGATTTAGTGCCACTGCCCAAGATCTTTACAAGCTACAGTGAATCACACTGAAGGCAAAGGGAACGTACAAATTAAGAGCCTGGTCTTGCAAACATCTGGCATCTGAGCTAAAATGACTTGTGTTTGATCAAAGCTTTCTATTTCTCTGGAGGCAATGAGGTGGGCATCAGTGATGTATTTACAATTGTCCACTTTCTCTTGCAGTTTCAAGCTTTCAGCAACGGCTCCCAAGAAAACACCACCTTCTACAGTACCCACCTCCTGCTCTGCTCCAGGGAATAGCTTTCTTTTGTGTGTAAAACCAGTTTGTACCGTGCTTTGGATTACTGAGGGTATTTTCTGGTGACGGAGAAATTCCAGCAGGGGAAACTACAAACTCCAAGTCTTAGGCAGGAAGGAATAGAAGAATTGGGAAAGAAAAGGAATTGGGTCATTTTTAACTTGCACACTTCCATTATCACTAGCAACCATCCCAAGATGAAGCATTTAATTTTGCCTGGTATATATACTCTTTCTGATACTAAACAGTTATTCAGAAGTCGCGAGCTAAGAAATCATGGACCATGAAGAATCCAGCCTCTTTTCATTAAAGTTAATCAAAGCTGTGTCACTAAAGTTAATGTGAGCAGAATAAAATAAAATCTAGATATTTTCTATTCCTGTATTATGCAAATTAACTGTGACATGCACAGCTTTATTGCTTATTTCAACAACAGCAGGAAACCCAGGTAAGCTAACGCATTTTTCTTTTACAATTTACACTTCAAATTATATGATCACCCACAGCATGCTGCATTGCAAAATACTGCAGGCTGACAAAACACAAGATGAGTATTTCATTGCTTGCAACAAGCATTTCAGGGCTGGCAAGAAAATGACTGGCAATGTTTTCAAATAAAAAATACTATCATTATGGTAAATAGTCATTGGGTTTTCTTCTTGGGGAAAGCCTTAAAATGTCTCCAACACTCCATAAAACATTTTTATGTATGTGATTATGAACTGCAGACAATCACCTACTTCTGAAAAGTTTAGAGACACATTTAAGCTTTTGTAATCAAACATGGAAATGAAATCACCTTGTGGCACTTACAATCTTGATTAAATGAGACTGCTGTTTACTAGTAGTCACTTAGAACTACATCATAACCTGTTTTCAGACTGACTGTCTATGAAGTTCTGCCATCATTGCTCACAGCCTGCAGAGACCACAGTCCACTCTTCCTTCAGTCTTCCCTCCGTAGGCAGGTCTAACCCAAAAGGACTGTATCACTGCAAAAAGTGCCTTACATTTCCCAGGACTTCCTTCATTTATCATATGGCAGAGGGAAAACAATAACAGGGAGGCTAGAGAGGACTTAAGCACTTGCACCCTTTTAAAGCTGAGTTTGCTGGAAAGCCAGCTCTCTTTCCCCAAGACAGCATAGCTATGAGTGCAACCTTTTTCAGATGGCCTTGGAATCTACTCAAGATGTTTGAAGTAATGCTGGATCTATTCTCAACAGCTGATGAAATATCCCTAGATTTAAACAAGCTGAGAGCTGTAAGGCTTACTTAAATGCACACACAACACATTTCCTTTATGGAAGAGAGAAGCACTGGGAATTCTTGACCAGATACAACAGGATAATGTGAATTTTTTCAGCAAGTGCAAGCCAGCATAGCTATTTCCTCTGAAGTTGCTGAGAAATGCATCACAACAGGCTAAAAGACTAGACTAAGGTGATCTCAACCCATAAATAGTCATGTAAATTGCTAACACCAGTCACAAGGAAAAATCAGAACTGAAGGCATTCATTTTCACCCTGAAACGCACAGGCAGCCCTTTCCCATTGCCTTTCTGTTTCCCCAACTCATTACAGCCCAAGCATGGATAGCACCGCATCTTTGAACAAAAGGAAAAGGGTTTGCCTGTGAAGACTACAGTAACAGAAAGAATCACAGTAGAAGATTATACATTTATTATCGGCAATGCTTCGAGGTTTTTTTGTCAAAGAAAACTCAATCAAAACTAACAATGTTTTAGTAGGAGATTCAATTAGATCTGATCTAAAATTATTCACTTCCAATGCTTTCATACACTGGTAATCCCTGTCCCATACGCAATATATCCCTTTTCGTCTAGGTGCATAGAAAAATATGGAAGTTTGCAGCAGTTTCCAGACAGAAGAAGAGAAAACTTAGTTCAAGCTATAAAGTTAATTGGAGGGGATTTGGAAAGAGAGAGGGTTGCTTTATCCTGAAAACGCCCTGTACTCAGTCACTGTTGCTGGCTAAAGACAGTTGTTTCATTTAGATTTTGAACATTTTATATAGGGCGTTTTTTGGTTCACTGGAGCTATTGAGGAAGCTCATGTTGCAGCAAAGAATGACAACCTGTAGCCTTGAACCCAGTTTTCCAGAAAGAATAACTAATAATACAATAAATAAGTCACGTTACAAGTGACACCTGGAGGTACTGTGGTCCAGCCACCCTCCCTCTGAAACCTGAAGTAATAATTTAGTAAACTTTTTCTCCAATTTAATTATGATCTCACTTCAGCACAACAAAGCATCAATAGACCTAGTTCACTTCCAGCCAACACAGAACAAGCAGAATCTAACTCTGAATTTGGCCTTGGACATTTCTGAACATAGCAAAGCCCTGACGCTTTGAAATGTTTCTTTATTGAACCTCGCCTGCTTCTATGTGATTTCATAAAAAGGCTTAAGGAACCATTGTATACGTTTCACATGCAACCAACCCTCCCTAGAGGATGAATTATTTCTAAATGAATAGCCAGCCAAACTAATTATACTTGTAGACTAGCATTTTCTTTTTGAAAAAAATCAGCTCTTTAGGATTTTAGTTTAGTCCTGTTTCCTAACATGGTGAAAACTTACGGCTATATTTACATCACTATAACAAGATACTCCCAACTTCCACAAGAATTTCTCAAATAATAAAGAAAAGATTCTGAAAAGCTGCTGGCCTTTCAATATTTACAGATAATTTTAAATTTTAATTACTCTTTTTTTAATTATAATTACTCTTATCCTTCCACAGAATTATTAACTTCGATTATTGCTGTTCAAGGTTTGCAGTGTGTGTGGAAAAGCAATGAATGGTCAGTAGGTAACAGTGAGTGGTCACTTCTGAAGCCAGGGATCGCCCAATATTCTGCAACGCTGATAGTGTCAGGTGTTAAAAATAACAAAATGGACAATTTTTTTTTTGTGAATTAGCTGCTTTGCAAATGATCAAAGGCAGTCCCTTTTTATGCTTACAGAGTCTAGGTCATCTGAAATGTTGTAGACATCTGAAACTGTACTCCTTTCCCAGCCAACAAATACCTATGACTCTTGAGAATCCGATAATTTTTTACAGCCTGAGAAGATGTTGCTTTGGAGCTACATAAGAGCAGCCTCCTGATCCCATGAGGGGCCATTGGGGAGACAGAGGCAGGCTCTTCACAGAGGTGGCATGGTGAGAGAACAAGAGTGGAATAAATTTTAAGGGGGAGGGGAGGGAAGTTCACAAAGGATTTAAGGAAAGACTTTTTCCCTGTGAGAACAGTCAAGCAGTGGAACAGGGCCCAAGGAGGCTGTGCTGTCTCTATCCCTGGCAGTTTTCAAGGCCCAGCTGGACAAAGCCCTGAGTAATCCAATCTGCTCTTACGGCTGACCCTGCTTTTGAGCTGGAGGTTGGCCTAAAGACCAACTATGTCAAAATTCATCAAAAGCCCTCCAAGCTCTTCCTCCTCTTTCCCACAGGTATGAAAAAAAGCAACTGATTTTTACTAAGAATGAGAGCTTGACAAATATTCTTGCCCCAATTTCCCCTGTTTTGAATCAGACAAAACATTTCCCCAATGTCCTTCATTTTCAGATGATTTTCAGATGTGTAAGGAAAAGATATCTAAAATAACAGCCATATTGTATGTTACATTACTTATTTGACAAGCATTGAAGTCTGCTGGCTTTACACATTTCACAGATAAAAGAAACTGGCTGCCTATATATCCTTCTTGAAGGTAAAATGCACGTATAAACATAAAATAGGCATGACATTGGCAGTTACAAAAAAAAAAAAAAGGCGTGTAGAAGAATCAAGATATGTTACCAGATGATGATTTTTCAAGGATTTTCCTTTTACTTTCCACTGGATTTAAGTTTTTGTAGATATTGGATCTCATAAAGGAGACGACATAACTGAATACGAGCTTAATGCTCTGCTCTGTTCAGCTGTATGCAACACCACCAAACAAATTCCCCTGCCACGACACAGAGATAAAGGAGGAATGTGATGAATGTGTAGTGCTCCTCTTAAGCCTCATAAGTTGATTGGAGATTTTATTTATAAAATAAATTTCTGAATGTCTCAGGAAATCTCTCTCAGCCCCTCTGGTTGGTAAAGAAAAGGTCACTGACTGAAGATGGCAAGCAAAGCCCTAGACTACTACAGATTCGTTTTCTTAATGATGTAACAGACATTGACCACAGAGTGACTTTTGCATCTGTGCTATTCACATTTGGAATCTATTTATATTTCTTCCACAAAGCCAGTCTTGGTTCTTTTAACCTCATTACTGCTATCCCCTGCTTCCTCACTAGACAGCAATTTGGAAAAAAAGTCAAACAGAAGAAGTGATTCGCATGCACTGTGAATAGAGGCAAGTGCTTAAGACTCTTTTGTTTTAGAAGTGTTCTTTTCTTCCTGACAATGACACCTGCAGAACTAAATTTAGGTATTTATCTGCTTCTGGATATGTCAGAGTACCTCAGAAAGAAACCTCCATAGATTTCACAGTCCAGGCTGCTTAAAGTCATAAAAGGAAGAAAAGAGATCGTTTATATTCCAGGACCCATTAAAAGGGTACACAGTACGTTCTTACACCACAGAATCCATCTAACATGAAAATAAACAAGTTATAATTTTAAATGATTGGGGACATTTTCCTTTTTCTCCAAGAGGGAAAAAAAGAACAGAATTTTTTCAAACAGCCTATTTCATTGAAATGAGGAAATATTGTTGAAACACTCCTATAAATGTCTAGATCTTCATCAGTAATGCCTTCCAAATACCACCTGTATGTAGTTCTATTTCTAATGTTGGACTGTTCTTGAAAGCTGCTAAGAAAAACATTTATTCATAATACATAAATACATAATACCCTGTCTATGCATTTCCCTCCATTTGGGAGAGTATCCCAAATGTTCATAAAATTCTAGGAAATATTTTTAAAATTTTAAAAGAACTTAAGTCCTATATTTTAATTTTCTTCCAAAACTAACATTCAAGGACAGATCCTGTAAATTTTATCTTACAAGTAACTTATCAGAATGCAAATAAATCCTTTCAATTCTGCAAGACAGACTCAATAAATACATATCACTCTAGTAATTAAAGGTTACCCATTCAAACACCACACATTTTATTTTAGCTTACAACTTTAACAAGAACTGATGTGAATCAGCCCTTTCCCTTAGGAAGTCTATTTTCAGGAATGCAGCAAAGTCCTTTCCAGAAAATCTGGGTAAGTGCATTACATATTTACACATTTAACAAAAATTTTATTAGCTCTTAGAAGCAACATTATTGAGGATTGGGAGTTGTCTTTGCAGAATACTTTTGTCTGGTAATCCACCATTTCCAAACCAGAACACGTACTGTGCTGCTTTACAGGTCATTTAAGGTTACTATGTCTTTGTTTTTTCAGTATGCATACATCTTTTGTCTATAGGATGAAACTCAATGGAACTCTCTTTCTAAAAACAAAAAGGGTGCTACAGCTTGGCACAGCCATAAAACTCTGCAGACAGTCTTTTAAAAAGTTATTTTACCTATAGCATGGACCTTGATCAACATACAGAGCCACTGCTTGGTGAGCTGTGCCTGTTGAAAAGAGCCAGTTGTGTGTCTATTTTAGGGAAAGGATTTGTTTTACTTTCTTTTTCTCTTCAGTCAAATTCATTAAATACTCACATTTTACATTGTCCCTTTATGTACCCTGGTCTTACGCTGATTCCTGAATGTTTGCTATGGTTTTAGTTATTAAACTTATATCATCAAAATACTGTAATTTGGGAACTCTGTACTTAGCTATACCCAGAACAGCACTGAAAATCTATTTCACTACTTCTGCCCCCCAATTTCCACATGTGCCATAAATACTGCTATAAAACATCAGCTCTGCAATAACTTTCATAAAAGCATGTCACAAAAAACCCAAAACAATCCAAGCTCACGAGCTGCAGTCTCGTGCCAGAAGAAAATTTCTAATAACGGTCAACATCTTTAAGTTTAAAGAATTTTTACTAGATTTTTTTGCTGACTGTTCACCTCTGTATCATTACAAACCTGAAGTTACAGTGTATTTACCCTGTACTCTGTAGTGATTACACACTTGCATGACGTATTATCATATAATGACTATTTGTTTCAGCTCTGTTCCAAGGCTGAGGGAAAAACTTGGATTGGAGCTGACATGGCACCGCAGCCAAACGGTTACAAGAAGTAATTGGGCAGCAAGCCTGAACAGTCTTTCCACCGCTTTTATTTAAAATTGTGTTGGTAAGGGATTATTTCCCTCCTGTTTTAACTTGGTAGACAATTTTACGTGGTACATCTCATCAGCATGTAGTAACAAACTGCTGTGTTTCCAAGGGAACCAAAAGGGAGCATTCCCACAGGGCCTGAAGCAAGGTGAGCGTGCTGTGGCTGTAGTCGCTAACACAACAGACGAGGGCTGTTATTGTTGCAATGCTACCTCAGCTCCAAAGAGACACAAGGAAAGAAAAAGAAAAACTACCGTTACTGAAACCCTTCACCTGTGAGACCACCTCACAGCAGGTCAAGGTGCCCCAGGAGAAGCAGGCAGGGACCAGATTTCAGCCCGTTTTGATCTCGCGATGCACCACCCTCACTCCCAGCCTGCTTCCCCGAAACAGCACTCCCCTTCCCAAGTCTCCCGCAAGGCCAGATCGTGGTGCCAGGGGCTGTTGCGCATAACTTAAGATTTCTCCCTATAAGAGGAATATACCTTGGAAGTTTAAGACAATACCCTGACAACTAAGGCCTTTTCTGGGCTGGCCTTTCCTTCTTTCTCCATCTATATGTTGATATTTGATACCTTTGTATTTTGGTCATCAGTGGCCGTGGCTTTAGCACAGGTTTAAATATATTTTATCTAGTTTTTGTAAATACACTTGTGATCACTGTAAAGGTAAGAGGCGGGCAGTCATTAATCATGCCACCTTGATTTAAATAAAAATTGGTAGGAAAAGGAAATCAGTTTGAACTGGATTTCTCTCAACTCAAACCCTCACAGATTTCTAATAAAGGTCTTTACCCTCCTGCTCAAAGAACCCATTTATCCCAAGCTTCCCAACTCTTTTCTGTTTGAAAGGTTAAGTTTCACCATCAGTTTTATGTTCAAACATAGTTTTCTACCGCATTTGAACAAGTGGATTGCATCAGTCTGTTAAATCCCAAACCTTATAAAATACACAGAATCAGGATTTAATGACAATCCAGCTGGTAGGAGACACTGCCATTCAATAACAGACGTACAAGGAAACACCACTTGTATGAAGTAAAATACATTTTATCATTAACCTACTAAAGAAAATTAATGGAAATCTGTGGAAATAAGCTTTTAAAGTAAAACTGCATTAATGAGAATAGAAATAAAGTAAAAATAGAATCTGGATGACACTTTTGGTAGGTGGTTCCCTAATTAAACAGTTGTCTATGATACTGCTGGGAAAAAAAAAAACAGATCTTTTTTCCCCACAAAGAACATGCATCTATTCATAAAACAATTTCTCAACTGATTTAGTTCGTGTATATCCATTTCATTTCCACATGGATACAGAAATGAAGCAAACCCCACATCAGCATAAGCAGAGGCTTAACATTAAGCAGGTGGGTATCCATTTTAAACTCCGTGCTTGATTGGTTTTCTTTAATAGACCTTTAATCCACTGAAATCAATAGATTTACTGTAGACATACTGAAGGCTGAAAGTAGAGATCAACCAAAACATATAGCTTATTTCTAAAAACCAAGCATGTATTTTGCACATGCGCAGATCAAATGACAGAATGGAAATCCTGAGCAAATGCCTTCCACTGGCAACTGAGGGAAGAGGCAGAGGCTGAAGCTTTCCTGGGCCTCCTCACCCAATTCTTACCTGCCTGTCATCAGGTTCTTATGTCTGATCTGCCCATCCAGTTTCAAAGTAAGCCTAACAGAGCCTTGCCCCTAATTCATTAGGGCAGTTTCCTTTGCGAATCTGTATATGAAACCATTTTTATACCATTTTCAAAATTTGCATAATTCCAAATTCAAACACCCCCAAGTTTTGAAAGTATCCTCATTCTCTACTTCACAGTTAAAAAANAAAAAAAAAAAAAAAAAGGAAAAAAAATACCACTGCTTTTACTGCTGTACCCTTCTCTCCTAGCCTTGGTCACTCTTCATATGGAATTTGAAACTCTTTTAATGAGGGATGGTATTCTACTGCATGCCAAGCACTGCACATGGATGCAGCCTTTGGGATTAACATGACAAATAGTAAATACATCCCAAATCTAAGTCTCAACCAAAAATCCTAAGAGGATACCATTCCTGAATCTTTGCTTCATAATCCTACCTCTCTTACCTTTCTCTACTGTACTCTAATCCTCCAAAAACTTTGCCATGCTTGTGGATGCAAAGCACTGCGAGGAGCAACGTTTATTTCAGGAGGATACTGCACTGGAACATGCAGAAATGTCTGGAGATTCAGTCTTTTTAGAATAACCCTGTATTAAATACCAGTACATCCTGTAATACACAGTCATGGAATGTGGTCTGAATAAAATTCAATACAAGAATGTTAAATGATATAAATATGCAAGCAGTACAAGCTGCAATTCTTAGCTTTTGTAGTTAAACTCATTTTTCTTCAGATCCCCACTCAAATTTCACTTTTATCATCAGGCACTCAGGACTTAAGAATTACTGATGAGAAGATCAGGGAACATAAATCTTTAACAGTGACACTCTTCACTGATTTGGTAGAATCAACCTATGCAAATTACTGGTCTCTGGAATAACTGTTTTTACCACTCTCACCTCTTGTCTGTCTTGGTCTTTTGGTACAAAGATTATGTCTTCCTGGCATGCATAGAAAGGAGCCCCCAGAAGGGAGCTCTCAACACCAGGTAAATTATAATAAATATGAAAGCATAAGTAAAATTTTTCATTTTCTGTAAAAACCGAAGTAGCATTTATTTCTTGACCACCCTTGAAAATGGGATTTCTATGTCATCAGACCTTACATAGTGAAAAACTTCTGACAAAAGCACTACTACATTTTAATATGACCTAAAGATAAACAAAGTTTTCTTGACCAATCATTTTTAAAAGCTAAATTTTTGTCCAAATATATTAGTTGTAGTGAAACTTTTCCAAAAAAGTGTTTCTAGGTGAAAGGCACTATTTTCACCATTCAAGTGAACCTGGGATAGCAGGTAGTTTGGAGAGACAAGTCTTCACCTGAGACAAAGACTTTGTCTCAAATCTCTTCTGTTTCTGGTTTAAAGCAGAGATGAAAATGCGTTAGTCATATTCCTGGCAAGTCCTTAAACACCAATTCACAGGCATTGTCCAGAAGGGCACATTCTTCTATGAGTGCTTGTTTTATTTTGTTCTTAAAGTCTCATATTCATCCTGACATAGAAAGGGAGAAGTTTGAAATTCTTAAAAATTTTCCAAGACAGAATTTTTTTCCATCATCACCCACTTCTAATTATATCAGATCCCTGTGATTAATATTATTATTTTGGAAGTGTGTATTTTTATTTTAGAAGCATGGTTTGCTGATGCATGCTGCAGTCTTAATTCCCTGTATAAATTAGAGTGTGCTCACCACAACCACATTTAAGTAATTCAACATACTCTTAGCTTTTATTTCCCTTTTATTTGAAGTAGTTAAATGTCGCGCTTACCAAGAAAACAGTAGTGCCCCATCATTCAATGACCCATAGGTTGTGAATTATGATAAGAGTTCAATCTGGAATGCTGTTACATTGTCAGAAATTTACCCAAAGTTCTTCTCTGAGAGCATAACAGTGGTTCAGGAGGTAGCAAAACTGATAAGCCTTTAGGGCATGGAAAGTTATCTGCATTCAAAAAGAATATAAACTGTCAAATTCTGGCAGTTGCTATGCAGAGATGTATAAGTAATAGTTTCATTCTGTAAGTTAGCTTGACCATACGGCACAGGATGCTGTAAAGGCAATGTCTGCATGCCTGCTTTAATAGCACAGATGGAATGTTTGTACTGTATGAACAGCTATAGGTCTGATGAGGCTCACTGATGTTACAGTATGTACAAGTACATACTAAACAACTACCCCTGGTCCATACTCCCGGCTAACCATGTCAAGCATGCAAAGTTTTCAATTCTTGTGATCAATCTTAGAATAATTTTGATTTTTCTTAACAAATGGCAGAGGGGAATTTTATCTTTTTCTAAAAATAAAAACCGTAGCCCCTATCACTGCAGAGAAAAAAAAACAGACATGCTCAAGAACCAAGGCAAGGAAGTACATATATTTTTGTTCTTTTGATTTTCAAGGTTTGATTCATGATTTATAACGTGTAAGATTAGTCACATCTCAACTGTATCATAGGCCTGAGCTGTTTAAGGCTGAATGGGTTGCTGATGCAGCTTTAAAAAAACCTCTACAAAATCTGCCTTTTTATCTGAAAAATGCCTTCTAAGTGTTCACTTAACGCAGCTGACCTTGTTTTGGCCATAGGTACTAACATTATATGGTGTCCTTAGGATGCGTGAGTATAAACTATCTTCTTTCATCACCTCCAAGAATGAAAACATAGCCCATGCAACTTCAACATCTGCAGTTTATGTTCTCAATAAAAACTGTGTAATCCCCATGTACTTGGTAAGTTTAATGTAAAACTTCACAGTAGCCCAAAACCCACTGCTAGGAGCCCTGGGAAAGAAACCAATAGTTGGACCATGTTTTCATACCTACTATTTACTCACTTGAGTAAAATGTATCCTGAGGAAATCTTAGCTACAGCTTATTTTTTCTAGGAGTGGTACCTCTAGCTGAGAGATAGGAAGGAAGTAGACTGAGAGGAAGATTAACATCGCCAAAAAGTCCTCAAGCTTTTGAATTTATTATTTCTTCCAGAAAGAAGTTGCAGTGGCTTTTGAGCTCCCCAGTGAAATGCAAGAGTTGAAGTTCAGTACAGAAAGGTCACCAGGAACATCTAACTACTCTAACGAAATACTACTGCTCAACGCTCAAGTGCTGTTTTGATCAGTTCCTGTGATGAGGCTAAACTCCATAAGCACAGCACCTGGTATGTATTATTTCTTCTGATCAATTATACATTTAGAGAACTGTAAAGAGCGGATTACTGTAAGTTTAGAATAATCAAAGGATAAGGAGGCTTTATCCCCAAACCCACCACCTACAACTCACAGGCACGATTTGCAGTACTTTTGATGTTTTATCTGCTAGAAAACCTGTCTTTAACTGAACCGCATGTATTTGACACTGTCTTGAAATACTTGGAGGTATGTTAAATGTCTTTGCTCCTCACAAAGTTTTTCTGCCTGGGGTCTTTATTTTCGCAGAGTATAAAAGTCTTATTTTGCCTTTTTTATTCCCATTTCCTTCTACATGGTGTTGTGTCACTTGTGTGCTTCCTCTCCCCCCGAATCACAGAAATGCATCACAGGATAAACATGCAAATCAGGTTTTTATACTTAGATTCTCATTAATGTTCTTTTAAGGACAAAGACACTCCATACCCTAACAAGGCAATAGCTATACTATTGGACCTAGGACCTTTGTTAGGAAGCAAGTACTGCAGAAGTGCATTTTATTATCTGAAGGATGATGTTTAAATACAGGAAGAGTCTTGTAAGAATTGCAGCAGAAACCTTAACGTTCTGTCTTGCGGCCAAGCCTGCTCAGTAATCTTCCAGGCCCGCCTTTCCTAGAAGGAGAAAGGCAGATACAAAGGTGACACTGCCCATAGAAATCTACTTATTAATGACTTGGAAACTGGAGAATCTCTAATTTCACACTTTGGAAAAAGAATTACTTAAAGAATAAGATATACAGAAGTCTGTTTAACCTTTGAAGTACAAATGTTATACAATGAGTTTAGTTTTGATTAGCATCTGACTTGCAGAATTACAGTAGCAGAGCAGTATCAATGGAGATTTCTGCAATGAGATTAGCCTATCGGGGACCACAGAATTGAATATGCATCCACTTCACATGCATTTTAATGTGTGATTTACTGCATAACAGGCAAAGAATAAGATTAATGAGAGCTTTTCAATACTGACAAATTCTGAACACATCCAGGAAGATCTGACGGGATGGCTATATATACAGATCTCAAACCCCCCAAAGAAACTTTAAGTAAATTATAAATTCTTATGGCCTAGATAATTTCAAATGTTTCCTGATACTTATTTTTAAAAAAAAATCCAACAAAACAAAACAAAAAACCAACCTGTTTTTTTTTTTTTTTTATTAATCCCAGCCTGATATATATAGAACCTGCATGGCAAAACTACAGGCAGACATGGGGAATAATCTGAGAAAGCCATCATTTCAATTTTAGCCACAAAAAAAGTCTCTGAAAAATATTTTTTTTATTATGCTATGTTGCCTAAAAAAAGCAGTTATAACTGCTCCCTTGCTGAAACTGGTGATTACCTTCTAAATATTTTGCATTTCACATAAATTAGAAATTAAAACCTCCTTGCCCAGGACAGACAGGCTAATATGCTTGAGAGAGACGATGCTTTAGCCTGCCATAAATTAGCAAAATCCAATTAACAAACAGTATCCAAAAATGCTATAAAATGTACCACACTGTTTAAAAGTCAGAAATGCTTAAAATTCACATTCTGAAAGGAGTTGTGCAAGCAAAAACATCACTAGGGAGTTCACAGAGAGCACACACATTAAGGATACAAGCATGGTCAGAGAACTCCATTTAGATTTGACTATATATTATCAAAAGGGAACTGCGGAGGGTTTCCGGGGGTGAAACAGTACTGTTCGCCAAAAGACTACATAACATCAGCTTAATTTGAAAGCTCTCCTGGAACACACTATTTTTTTTCTCCACAGAGGGAACTGAACACACACTTCAAATACAGTTTCGATGATTTAAACTCTGGAAGTAAAAGGTTAAGCTCTCAACTCAAAGGAGGTGTAGACTTATGAATACTAGTATATTCTCAAAGCAGCACAGGATGTTGGTCTCCATTTGTTGGGTCTCCATTTTCAAATAAACATTTTCTTTTGGCAGAAAATACTGAGTCACTGGAATCCAACTGCATTTCTAGACTTCCCCCCCCCTGAAAAACACACATATTCATAGATTGTACTGGGAAAGGTTTTTCCAGTTCAGGTAAGGATTTCTACTCAAAATTATTCAAAGAGAAGAAGACTCAAATGCCCTAAAGCCAGAACAGACAATGGCCCAAAAGTTAGGGTGGACATGAGGGATGGGAAAGACCCAGCCATAAATCCCTGCTCAACCAATTTAGAAGCATTACCTCATTTGTCTTCCAGTGAAGAGAGGAGTTGCATTTTAATTCTGCAACAAAAACATTCTCCTGGCATATTGACAGCCAAAGGAAGGTGAAGGGCGGTGATTCAGAAGATCTGACATTAAGCCCTGTCTCTGTCCCTGGGGAGGTAAGCGGCCGGAGCAAGCCAGAGGACTGGATGTCTCCCTTCTGCCAAGTAGGAACTGGGTCTGGTATAGCTGAGCTACCTTCCATAGGCAGTTGCAGATAAACGTTTGTACAAACACTGGCTGTGTTCAGCACTATCAAAGTATTAAACATGATCTGAAAACCCTTCGAGTTGATTAAAAACTGTGGAACATTCTGAGTGCTTGCACAAGCTTGCTATATGGCAAATCTGACACCAATCCAAACTATCCTTAAACGATCCAGGACACTTGGACAACACAGCCCAAGAATCTTTCTAAGCTGCATTCTGACTGTATTCCCACAGAAAGTAATATCACTCATGGAGAAAGTCATAATGTATAATTTTGTGCAATTGCAGCTTATAAAAGATAACTGTAAGAGTTCCTTCTATCCCTGGCACAATATGTACCTTTTAATAAACAAGGCTGTAATTGAGCACAATTGTCCACCACAAACCCATTCCATGTACCCAGAGGCAATTATATTAACATTTGAACTAAAGAAGGAAGTGCAACTATCATATAAATTAAGCTTTAGGACAAAAATGCTTTGACAGACTAGCACTTCCAGAAAATAGCAGTAAACGTGCACGTTGTCTCTTTTAGAAGCTCACTTTAAGTGCAGATGAGCTACTCACATTTACAATTTCTGTAATGCTCACTGCTATAGCATTTAAGTTCTCACACATTAAATAAAAACACAATATGCATCAAGGATGGGTTGGAGGCCATTTTATGAACATTAAATCGTTTCCTGCTTTTTTTTTCTCTCCATTCTAAATGGCCAATATCTCATCTGTTATTATAAGACCAGAGTAGCACTAGGATTCACAGGTTCTTTGAGAACCAATATAAAGACCACATTCAGACACCACCCACTGTCCTCAAAGCAGGACTGCTTCATGTTCAAGATTCAACTGTTGATCGATTACTTACATCCTACAGAATCTCCACCTCAGCATTTCTCAAGTTTTGAAAACAGGCAATCTCTATTGATAGGTAGAATGGCATCAAGCCAACTTGAATGCTTCCACTCCAGACTTTACACGCCTTCATCTCCAGCACGATCACCTCAGCAAGCACACATAAAACTGCATAAAACTCTGTGGAGGAGGCAGTATAAAGAATATACATCACATGTATCCTCCTTATGTGATATACAGCATAAATAGTGTACAAGCCTGTTGAAAACAGATGAGATTTTTTCCATAAGTGAGGACAGCTTCATTTTACTGATGTTTGAGGTTTTGAAGAAACTTCACATAAACAACGTAACTGCTCAATATTATGGTTACAAAGGGCAGAGAAAAAAAAGGCTGTGTGCTCTTCTGTTTTCAAATAAAATGACTTTGAACAGCATTTACAACTTTCCACCAGAAAATTATAGAATCATAGAATGCTTTGGGTTGGAAGGGACCTTAAAGATCATCTTGTTCCAACCCCCCTGCCATGGACAGGGACACCTCCCACTACACCAGGTTGCTCAAAGCCCTGTCCAACCTGGCCCTGAACGCTTCCAGAGATGGGGCATCCACAGCTTCCCTGGGCAATTTGTTCCAGTGCCTCACCACCCTCAGAGTGAAAAATTTCTTCCGAATACCTATTCTAAATCTCCCCTCTTCCAGTTGGAAGCCATTCCCCCTCGTCCTATGCCCTTGTAAAAAGTCCCTCTCCAGCCTTCTTGTAGGCCCCCTTCAGATACTGGAAGGCTGCTATAAGCTCACCCCGGAGCCCTCTCCAGGCTGGACAACCCCAACTCTCTCAGCCTGTCTTCATGGCAGAGGTGCTTCAGCCCTCTGATCATCTTCATGGCCCTCCTCTGGACCTGCTCCAACAGGTCCATATCCTGTTGAGGACTACAGAGCTGGCCACAATACTCCCGGTGTGGTCTCATGAGAGCAGAGTAGAGGGGCAGAATCACCTCCCTCGACCTGCTGGCCACACTTCTTTTGAGGCATCATACACAATCAGAGCAATCAGAACAGATGTGGCACATATCTCCCCTATAACTCACCAGTGGGTAGCTCAAGTGCATGCATTTAGAAACCAGAGATGGTCCATAGAATTTTGTTACTACTTCACAAGAGCAAAATGGAAAAACAAAAACCCAAACCCTGTCTCATATTATAGGGCTTTGAATTCATTATGATGATGCTATTGTGACTGGCACCATTTTAATACCTCGGACTTAGTCAAGCAAATCTATAAATAAAACAGTTTAAAAACCCCCACACTGATTTTCAATTTAATACGTCGTGGGCCCTTAACTTCAAAACCTGCAGTCGTTTGCAAGAATGTCCACATCAAAAGGAACTTAAAGCACTCAAAACTGTTGAAGAATCTACTAATGGAGGCCTATAGAATGCAATACATTGCAACGCCAAGTATCCATGCATTAAGGCGATGTGCTTTTAAGAAAATGCAGGAAATCTGCATGACAATACCTGATCTGCAGAATGACAAGTAGAATGCTTCATGTTCCCCTAGCCTCCCTTCAAAACATTAATATGTTCAGCAAAATGCAGTTTTATACTATGCTGCTTTGACCTTTGCAGTATTTTATATTTGGAGCAAATGGGCATTCCATCCCTTTCCCAGAGGCTAGTGAGATTGTAAACAGGAAGAAACGAGGAATTGCAGCCAATCTAATTACAGAATATTGAAAAGGTCAAAGAAGTGCACCAAGTCAGTGTAATTTGCAAAATGAAAGTTATGAAGAGGCCTTTGTTGGGGAAGAAAAAAAAAAAAGTAATAGAAATAAAACATGCAATCAGTATTGGTCCAATTGCGCCAGGGGAGAGAAGAGAACCCAGAAAACATACCTACCAGGAACTGGAAAATGCAAATCCAGTGTTGCAGTCAAAGATGGGTTACAAAATTCCAAGCAACAAAATCTGTCTACAAGTAGTTTTGCACTAATATCCCTGTACACTTAAGTCAGAATTAAATTGCACTAATACAACTACACCAGTGTAATAGCAAATAGCTGTGGTAGAACTACTGGAACACCAGCACTGTATGACCACAATATGTCTGGCCAGAGTTGTTCCCACAGGGCCATACACACACTGGAAAACAGATACCAGCCACGCACAGCCATTGTGTTCATAAAACTGCTACCTCTAAGAAAGCTGGGTATTTAGCAAAACTACACAGCAGAGTTATTTTGGCAAGGACACCAAAACCAGAACAATAACTGCTGGGGTTCAGACAATCATAACAATACCCATAAAAAACATGCCATCAATTCTGGAGACAAGAGACAGTCACATATATTTTTCAGTGCACAGCCAGGGTAGCTAAATCACCCAAACAGCCTCCTCTGCTCTCACAATACTAGGTAGGTTCCTCCTGCAGGCGAGCAGATGCCTGGCATAGGGGTCTACCCCACCCTCATAAGACCACCACAATGAAAACAATGGAGAAGAGCCCTGGGTTTGAAGCACGTGGCAAACCTTGTTCTCCCCCCATCAGCCTTCTCCTCTCCTAGCATTCACCTCATTAAGAGACGACCCTTCTGTCATCAATCTGCTCACCACACTTGGAATCACAAGTAAGAATCAAACAAGAAGCAGCAAATCACTTCAACTAAGATTGATTTCTCTTTAGCCTCCTCTAGTGTAGGCCAGTCCCCATAACTTTGTATTGTGTTATCAAGGTTCCCCTCCAACACAGCCTCATGGCTAATAGTTTCTTATCTGCTCCCAATGTGGCTTCACATTTTTTCCCCACTTTTCTTAATGTCTCCTTTTAATGTTTTTGCACACCAACTGCCCTTGGACTTGATGATTCCTATAGTACCAGCCTTCAGGACAGTGATGTTTTCCTCTTATAAAAACTTTCTGTGTTTCCCCTGGGTAAGGCAAGCAACTGTGGCTATTCATTTAATTATTGCCAGGTAAATCCCAAGAATATGTATCTGCTGCTGATATCCTGAATTAGAATAGCAGCTCTCGTGATGTTTGGAGAGTTATAAATAAGAAGAAAAGTGATATAATGAGAGGTAGTAGCTAGAGAGGCAATGCAAAGTAGTACAGAAGTTGCAACAGGAGGCCAAAATCAGATGAAATAAAATGTACTTGTGATTATTGGGCCTTCATTAGGGGAATTTCTTTCTTCCATCTGAATTTAAATTATCAGAGCTTTCCTCAGTCCAACTTAACAGTGACTTGAAGTTAAAGTTAACTTTCTGGTGCCCTAGCCTTCCCTTTTTTTGGAAATCTTTAAAGTTGGCCGCAAACTGGTTTTAATGCAGGTCGATAAAAATGTGGGGCGAGGGGATATTATGATTCCTGAAGCGTTTCCTTAGACCTTACGTTACTTCTTGAGTAAAAATTTGAGATGCTGCTTAGCAGTTTAACAGCCTCTCTTGGCCTTCCTTTTGCCTATGAAACATGGCTGGTGGAGCTCAGTGGCTCCTCATAGTAGTGTAAATGACTTTTTCATTTCCACACTGAGCCTTCTGCATTCGTTGCATGTTTAATCAGAGCTATTCTACCCATTCACAAAGGGCTCCACTGTATAATTTATGAAGAACTATGAAAAATAATCTCAAGAAATTTACATTTATATCTTGGGACCAATGCAATTGCTGCTGCCATTTTTTTTTTTAAATAGTATATACAATTTTAAAGAAAATCAAATGGAAGGAGAATAATGAAAAGAATCTTAAACACAGAAGAAAAAAGTAATGCTGAAGCAGAAGCAATCTCAAATTTTAAAGCATTAATAACAGGAAAAAAAAAAATAGAAATCTTCAATCACTCCAAAACTCCCAGGTTTTCAGAGTTCAATGACACTTCCTATCATGCACTGTAGTATGCAACACAAGAAACAAAAAGCCCTGTTCTTCAGAACTGATGTTTCCTCCCTACATAAATCTGATGTCACAACTTACTGCTTAAGGTAATGCTTCAGGGATGGGGACAATTTGTTCTTGCTCTCTCTGACCAGGATAGTCCCCACCCTAAATACATTAAATGCTCTATCAGAAACACAGTAGCCAGCTTCAATTCCCAACGTGTTGCCCACAAAGATTAATCAGCACTAACTTAATGAACCAGAAGAAATATATTTGGATCTCCTCTCCCAATTTTTACTAACATTTTCTTGTTTATCACATTGCAGATCTCATTACTGATGTAATTTAAGAGGTCTTTGTCATAAGGAACCATAGGGAAACTATTTACTGGTCACATATTTAAGGTATGTAAGGAAACAGTAAGATAATCATGCCAGTGAAACCGCTTCCAAATAAATTCATTTGAAAGGAAAAGTGGACCACAATCAAGCAAATGTATGAGGAAGAATGAAGCTTCACAACTTAATACCAATCTATAAAATGATGGTACACAAATATGATGCACATACATTTGTGTAAAGTATTTAAACTAATGAAAATAAAGAAATACGAGTTATGAAAGGAGGAGATGGGAGGAGAAAGAGAGCAAGGAAAGTAAAAGAAAAAAGCTTGTATTTCCTTTCAAAGAGAAGACGACTATTCTAGAAAGGCTCTGGACAGTATGGACCAACCCAAAAAGGTTTTGGGCACACAGACATGGCCTTGAACCACGGCAAGAGCTGATTTTACTGGTTAAACTAGCGTCAAAGAAGGAAAAAGGGGAAGAGGAGACACATGCCTGGGGTCATGCAGGCAGTGCTGCTCTTCCAGTCCTGCCATTCAGCAGCTTTTGGGGGAAGGCAGCAGGAATGGGCCCTGCTACAGCAGACGAGTTAGCTCTGCAAGGCGCTGGGTTATGCATAACCCTACTAGCGTTCTGCAGAACCCCGTAGAGGGTGGTACATTTTAAGAAATGTTTGGGTGACGCTAAAACATAACTTGCTAAATTTCTATGAAATAAAGAGATGCTGACTTCAAGGCTGCATGTACTTCGTTTTATTCCCTTTTGTTCCTAGAAGCAGGATGGCTATTTAACAAAGCAGGTATTATTTAAACCTGGGCATCACAAGTAGTCAAGGGAAACCTTCAAGATGCTGGCAGTGACAGGGGAAAGGCATGATAAAGGCCATTCAGTCTCCAAAGGAAAACATTGCTGTCTCCTATGCCTCACCTCACTTGCTCACTGAGCAAGTGGCACTGTCCAATATGAGCGTGACAGGTTTAATTCACAGAAAATCACAAAAATATCAGATCTTACTCTAGGTATATCCAAAGAGTTGAGGATGAGCCCAAGTTATTCCTACTACAGTAAGTGCTGTTTTGCTGTTACTTGCAACAGGAGGAATTCTTTAGTAAATGTTGTCTAAGATCAGGATCAATCCATGCCACATACACTGAAAATCTCAGTGAAAACACATGGATTGCAAGTTATCACTGACTGCAGCCCTAACCTCTGCCATTTGTCAATTCTCAAAATATTTCTCATTCAGATCCCAGAAGTCATAATGAAAACACTCATCCATCTTTATTACTTCAAAAGGAATATATTACCATCTAAAGTGTCACTTAATTTTCAACACCAACTATGTATTTTCTGGTGAACAATTTACATGGAAACCATATCCACAGCACACAGAAAAGATGATTAATGTTCAATCAAATATAGCAGAGTTTCATCCTAACAAATATTTTTGCTACCACCAGTCACTATGATTTATTGTGATCCATAAAGATTGTGCTCTCTCCCTCTTAAAAAAAAAAAAAAAAAGAAAAAGAGGGAGGGGGTGGGGGAGAGGGAGAGACTACCTTTATAAAATGAATTTGTGTTCCCCACAGGAAAACTCCATTTTTGACCATTTTCAAAATAGATGAAAATAGTATTATGAAGTGTCACAAATCATGCCTTCCTAATAGAAATCCTGGTCTGTTGTGGGCTCTGATATGGCCCATATGAAATGGCTTACAATTATGGTTCCCATTTATCTCTACTTTGTTGTTCAGCTCAGTTGTAAATGAAAATTCTCCTGCAATTATAGATCCTGGGCCAGACCCCCAGGAGGTGCAAGCCAGCACAGGTCCGCTAGCCAGCTCTTTCTCTCCCACAGCATTTCCCTGGGCAACATTAAGGACACTGTATTATGAGTGAGTTCCCACATGCAGATGCTGCCCGAGGACACGCAAGAATCCTGCAGCGTGGGGCTCAGGTCGCTTGGTCTCTCCCATCAAAACCAGCTTGTCAGCATCTAACAGGGGAACCCGTGGGGTCAGGGATCCCAGGAAAAAAGGGCAACAATAACAACATTCCCCGCCACGCAAATGTTGCGTTATACACCTTAAAATCCTACCACTCGCCCTCTGCCCCCCATTTCCCAGGCAATGCTTAAGAATGGTCCCTGCCTCAAGCTAACTCATGAGAAACAGTTTGAGTACAGCTCCCTATTTTGGCAAGTGTGACAGTTTAGTAATACGGACACAGGCCATTACGTACCAGATGGCTGCAGGGCCAGGAATGGTCCTGTGCACATTCAAATATACATATAGGTTCTCTACCCTGGCAGCTAATCATTGTATTTTTCAGTTTTTCCGTTTGCAAGAAAAGGAGGTAGAATTTTTTTTTTTATTTCATTAAAATGGTTTGAGATCCTTAAGTGAAAATTGCTGTACAACTGTAAAGTACTATTAATATAGAAAACTGTAACACTGTTTCAGTACATTACCAACAAATTTTGATTTCTAAAGTGACAGCTGACTTTTGAATTATCGGTTCAGATTCACCAGCTGATAAACTACCATAAGTCTCCTCCAAACTCAATGAGAATGCATGGACCACTGGTTCCTCTCAAAGAAAATGAAGTGTTATTTTACACTCTCTCAGATTTATTTAAAAATACAGCAAAAATAAAAGAGATATAACAGCTACTAAATGATGTTTCAAAACTAAGCACAAAGGAAACCACAAATTTCAGTAGTCAGTCTGTCTCAGCACAATAAAAGCACATACTTTTTTCTTTATAGAAAAACAAACAAAAATTCTTGCAACGGTCCTATTTTTAAATAAGAAATCTACTATACAGTGCCTATGAATTGTTCAAGGTAATGCAGTGCACATAATACTATAAGAAAATGCAACCGTCCTGAAAACTTTATTTCTTGGCCTTAAAAATGCACTCTCTGCAAGAATATTAGTTTTATAAACAAAACTTTCCATAAATAAAAGGCCTTTACATTACCTGGCAAGAAGGGCAGAAGAAGATTAAGGGCCAAGACCATATAAAAGAGTAATTATGATTAAGAACAGACTAAACACTTTCCATATTGCAACTGATACCAAAAGCTACTCCCGTTAATAGGGAAGCCAGCAATACTAAGTACACCATATTTCTTTACTGCAGCATTTTTTAAAGGAAATGCAAACTTCTTAAGGCAAATTGTGACACATGTTCACCTACTGAACAGCTGTGGTGGCTCAAAGCACTGCCAGCTTCTCTCTGCCATCTGCTTGTTGCCAGCTGCCCGCCAGTGCTTCCCAGTCCACGGCACACTGGGAGGGACACACCAGTGCACCCTACCCACCAAGGGCAAAGCCAGCGCTCAGCTGCCACTCTTCAGGTGATGGGTTTAAGCCAACATGCTTCTCTGGGAGCAAGGGGCAGGCACTTGCTTTTTTCCCCCTCAGCTGTTCCAAGGTAGCTTGGGAACTTCTGGCAGAGGTGGCAGAGAAAGTTGGGGAAGCGTGAGTTGGACTAACACGTTAAGCCATCACAGCAAGATTGATAAGGGTGTGTCTAAACTTTCAGTTTTTAGCTATGCCGTCTGAACTGTGATAATCTCCAATTTCCTCTCCAACAACTGGTTCTACTTACAAAACCCAATTGCTGCTGTTTTGTTAAAGGATTTCATCAGAATAGTTCAAGATCCTGATGATCTGGAGGCACAGGTTTGCAGAGCTAGTGTGAAAGGAACAGAGACAACTTTTGGAAGCTTTTAGATTTTTCTGCGCACACACTGAAATCTAGAATTAATGCTCCACCTTACTAAGCAGTATTTCTAAGAGTAGAGTTAAAATAAGCATTTACTTAGTTACATGATTCTCAGGAAAAGATCTCCTGCAGTGAGTATCTCTAGGAATTAAGACCAAAAAAATGAAAGCTGTCATCAGGTAACTAGGGCCAGACTGAAACCCCTTTCCTCCCAGCTGCTGTGGTGGCTACTCAGGGAAGCTCGTCCCTTTGGCATCAGCATAAGTAACCATGAGTGCCAGTACAGCTCAGCATGAGGCCATTGGTATTCAAGTTAATGGAGATGTATGCAATGGCAGAACACTTTCGCTTTCCCAAGCTATTACAATTCCCTCATTTTGAACCAATATTTTCTCATAATACCATTTTCAAATACAAAAATAGGTAGGTGTGATCACAGACCATTCACATAGCCTGCAAATACAATCACTGGCAGGGTCATTGTGCCACCTTCCCTTTTCCCTTCCCAGCACAGTGGCTGACCCAGCCATGCACTTCACTACCTTGTGCCGGCAGGGCTCCACAAAAGTCAGCGGAGCGATGATGAGTTAAGTCAGCTGAGGATCCAGTCACGTTTTTACTGAAATTTGTAAAGGGGGGGAGTCTTTAAAGAAGAAAATAAGATGAAGTCAACACGACTGGAATGCCCCCATTCATCAGTCTACTTAAATAAAGGCAGAAAGCTTATTTCAGCTTGTGGTACAGAAAGACAAAGGAATCTGTCTTACTAGCAAAGCCCAGGATGGTGAGTAGAGGAAGCTGCTGTGCTGATACAGTACAGCTGCAGGTCTGCTGCAGCCTTGCTGTCAGCATTGCAGCTCCACAGGCAAACACTGCACCACTTTCCTTTCTCTGAGATTTTTAAGCTGTGGTGCAAAACAGGCACTATCAAATGATTCATTAACTCAGAACTTGCCTTCAAAAGAAGGTATCTCAAAAGCCAAGGCTAACGGACCTGATGGCACAGATGACAGCAACAATGAGCAATGCTACAAAAGACGCTGTGGTGCAAAAGGGTCTTTTCAAACATGCTGGGGGTATGGTACGTGCTGCCTGACTTTATTTTCAGTTTAACATTGGCATATTCACCTACAATATTGGTCATGTTGTATACTAATTGCCCCCAAGTCCTGAATTCTCAGAGTACAGACACCTTGCTGTTGCTTAAGCTAGCAGTAAACTAGCTTGTGGTTGTACCTCCTATTACAAGGGACATTTGTTACTGGTGTGGTGAGATCACGTATTGGAAATGGGTTTCACTGCATGTGTAATGCATGCTTAGCCCTAGTGATATTTCCAACTCCAGGATTTGCACATGTTGGCTTGGGTGCAAAATCTGCATGGGATTTTTTTGTTTGTTATGGTCAGAGATGGGGGGAAGCAATGAGCCAGGCTTTCCCATGCTCTGGTAATGGTAAAGCAGACAATGGGGGAGATGTTAGAAGTAGATTCACTTTTCCCCCCACTTTGTCTCTACTAAATAGACAATAAGAAATGCCCAAAGATGCATGCAACCATGACTGTAGGTTTTCAATCGAAGAGCCTATTTCTAATGAACTTATAACCCTATCACCACTGTAGTTTCTGTTTTCTGACCTAGGTTTTTCAGGCAGCAGAGGTCCCAGGGATGTTATCTGCATTACTTTTATTTGCACAGGACAGACCTTAGATTCTAAATGCATTACACAACCCGTGCTTAAAGTAATTCACCTTCACTATAGCCTTCCTGGCTTCCTTCACTTTCAAAAGCACTTACTTTGCTGACACATTAAATTTTCTCTTACCTGAAGAAATAATCTTGTCTACTGTATTGTCTAATTCCACCAATACAAGTAACAAATGACTGAGGTGAGAAGATCTGTAAAGTTAGTTATTTTGTGATTTCTATTTAATTTAATCCTATGAAAGTGGGTTAGGTCAGAGTACTCGAATGCTTAGTTAATGATCCATGTATGAGCAGTACCATCCCCAAGAACAATTCTGGACAAATTGTACTACCGAGTAAGAAACAAGCAATTTCTATTACAGAATGGTGTTCTTCATTCCAGACTGTCCAGTTATGATAAAATACAGAGACATATTAAAAATCCTCCTCTGATAAAGAAAAAAAAAGTAGTATTTCAAAGTCTGTTCTTCAGAAAGTACTTCTCTCTCAAGAGAAACTATTATGTTATTGTGGAAGTGCCAAATGAAGAATCCAATTCAGGTGCAATCAATGACTTGGCCAACATGTCACAGCTTCCCACTTGTAATACAGTTTTCCCTAGTTCCTTCTCATCATTCATGTTTCTCTTGGCTTTTTAAATTTTTACTGAGTCTGCACTGCAGCTACACCAGAAAAGCTCTGATCTGTGCTGCACCTTCAAGCACTATTCTATCACATGTAAGATCATTCTGAAACAACTCTCCTATAATTAAAGCATCTCTCTGAAGCAGCTGTAAACCTTACAACCAGGCAGGCATTTTAATTCCCTGATGCTACAGTTGTGTTTACAGCTGTTATCTACATTCTACCTCATTTAAGGTCACAAGGCTGATACAAGCTTCCAAAGGAAAAGATCGGTCTCATTCCATATAACATTATACTATGGTAGATATATAGATCTTGAAAGATAACTTTATACACTAGGAAAATACATTCTGGCACAGTAAGCAACGCTGAAGTACCACGTAACTAACACCAGCTCGCAAAGGTCAGTGATAGAAAAGATATAATAAAGTGATTTAATGGGTAAATCACTGTATCTCTGGAAATTTTCTACTGAAGAGAATTGCAGTCATGCTACTAGTGATAACCACATACTACAAAGAATTTTTCCATATTTAAAGTTGATTGAAAGATACCTTTTTTTTTTAAAGTACACTAAATTGTCGTGTAATCCAGACCATTTCTAAGCCACTGTAAAGGAACTGAGCCTGCAAGTAAATTGGGTATATTTCTGCTAAGACTATATTAAATAAGGCCAAATTTCTTTGTGACTGGCAATGTATCTTTCATGAGGCTCTATTCTGCTGAAATACACTGCTTTCTAGGCAATGAGCCGAGGAAGGTCAGAGCCCGTAAGAGGGTCTACTCCAGAAGAATGTAACCCCAATCATTTACCCAGCAGCCCTGTCACCACACATATTGGAGTCACCCGATAAGTGAAGAGCTCATACAAATAATCTTTGCTTTCCTATTGAACAACATGCATTTCAAGTTTCTCCTTCAGTATCCACAGCTGTGCAGCGAATGCAGGGCACTTCATTTATCAGAAGACGACAGTGCTGACAGAGGTAGTACAATCAGGCAGCCTCTTCCATCTGTTAAATATACGTCTCTCTGTTCCCTCTTAACTTTCTTCTTCCTTCTGCAGAGAGGAGGAGCACAAGTAGTTTTATGCTAAATATTTTGGCCATGTATACAATTTTTGCCTTATTCTTCTCTAACTGACAAGTCAAATTCACCATGTCAGACCAGCGCAGTCATTTATGCCACTCATTGTTTGCTCACAAAAGTGTCTACTGAGAATATAATACGGTATTGTCAGATCAGAATGACAGTTGATGATAATGCAAGTTCCTCTGTATTCTGGTTGCCAATATTATAGTCTAACACTTATTGAGGTTTAATGCTCAAGGGAAAAAGAGAGCGAGGCTTTTCAGACCGCAGCTAGATCCAGTTTAGGAAAAGCATAGCTCAATGACAATACATTAAATAAATAAAAAACCCCAAAGTTTGGAAGAAATTCTGAAACAAAGATATGTATGATACATTCTGAAGATGTATCTGACTGAAATACGCACAAGCATCTTTCAAACAATCTCTTTTATGACTTTACTGATACTGGTTCACGTGGAGAAAAACAAATCGGCTCTCGGTGCCATTTCAGAACCCTATTCAGTCTACAAATGTTGCTCAAATTTGTGGCTGGTGCCACCATAAGGTAATAAAGAACAAGATTTATCATTCAACATACAATGGATACAGATCAGATTATGATCCCTTCTCAGAATGGTAGGAATTTTTTGTGTGGGACTAGAACCTTCCTTAGCTCTTGAATTTACTGCCAGTTGTTTTGTAGGAAACAAGAAAAGCATAGTAAGTGAAAACAAACCGAGACAGTCTGCCTCTGCAGCGGCCCAGCTGTCCCACAAGCTCTGCTCAAAGCCTTCTCTCCCTATCTGTTCTTTGCAGCCTGCACTTACTCCTCTGACAACCGCAACATAACCCAGTTCCCTTACAACCAAAAAGATTTAAAGGGAACAAAGTTGGGAAGAGAGTAGCAAGCATATGGCCAGACTACATACAGTTTTAAAAACAAACGAGACGTGTTAACAGTTTCTCTTCCTATTTTCCTTCCCACTCTCTGGTTCTAGCCTTTCCTTTTGACTATCAATGCCCAAATAACAGAGGAGGTCAGATTTTAGAAGGATGAAGGTCAGAAAACCAAAACCATAAGAACTACTTCCTGGATGCTAATTCTGTTCAAACCTTTAATAGCAGACAGAAGCAATGCGTTTGAGAGAGATTACCGACTCCAGATTAAGGGATTTCAGGAATCCTTACAAGGAACCACAGAGGAAGAAATGTTGGGATCTGGAACCACACTCATAAAATGTGATATTAGGAATTAAGAATAATTAAGATACTAAGAGCATTTCATCACATTATTTTGGTATGCTCTAACACTGGGGTATTTAGAAGGGGATCCATCTGCTGGTAAGCAAAACAAACAAAATAATCAAATTAAGTTTCCTGGGCCACAGTGTGTTTACTTATTCCAGTTTTTCCATATGACATTTCTATCTTTATCTCCTTACTGACATGACAAAGAGCAAGAATTATGAAACATAAGTCAAAGGTGAAGTTTAAAGCATATAAAATTTTATCTCTCTCTTTCTTCTGAGGAAGGCTACTCAGGCAAGACAGTCCCTGATACAAAGCTGTTAACTCAGGTGAAGAGCATGGTTATCATGGAAATTTTCTAGTTGCTTTGCACAGTAGGGGGAAAAAAGCTTACTCCTAGGAAAAGTCTTCAGAGGCTGTCCTGCTTTACTGCAATTTTATGCTTGCGTTTCTCACCATCAGAAGAGTTTAAACACCCACGGGATTAGTTCCCCTTCTCCACTAGCCCATCTTTAAAGATTTGGACAAGAAATAAGCAATAAACTCGGCATACTATAAACAAGCCTCTCCATCTCCTCGGTTCATTTTGGTCTTCTCCATTTCAGCTTCTGACAATGCAGTCACTTTCTGGCTGCAGGCCCTCTCTGCTGGGAAAGCAGTGGCACCGAAAGCTAGCAACAACATCTGAGCTGCAGCTAAAGTGGATCGCGTGGTTTCCCAGCGCTCCTTCAGTATATTGCATGCCACAGGTATGACCCCAAAGGGAAAATATCGAGACTCACTTTAGTGGAGGGTTTTATAAAAAGGCAGACTTTTATAAGCAGCTATAAATCAGGAGACGCTTTCTGAATAAAAATTTATAGACCCTCTGATGGACAGAATGGGGTTAATTTTTCTCCTGTAGGGAAAAAAAGAAAGCATAGAAGACAAATCTTAGATCTAACCCAGAACAACCATTTATGTTCATCAGCACATTTTAATCACCAGGAATACAAGACTGCAGTCATCCCTCCCTCAAGTTAGAGCTGTCAGAGCAGTACAATGCTTATGGGCATCCATGTAAGCTGGATGTTCATCTTTACAAATAAAGAAGTATAGACTAATGAATCTTATAATGTGCAATACTTTTAAATATGCACAGACAATTTGTTTTTTGAAAATGAAATCATCCTAATTACATGTGCAGTTTCACAGGTTACCCCAGAAGTCTGGTAACAGCCACCCCAGCACAGTCTTCGTGCAGTGATTTAGTGCTTTCCAATTACCTCAATAACAGTCACAGACCATCACCAGGATATGATGCTCCCAGTTACATTTGTTTAGATGTCCCAACTCATGTTTTCTTTCTAATCAAGTGACAGTACTTCATGGACATGGCAGGCACACAGTTACTTATAACTGACAAAGCCAGTGAATCCATCAGCGTCGTATGGCTTCGGCGATCTCTGTAACCCAACCAGCTGTTTGGAAACATACTTGATATTTACTACGGAGCCACTGCAACTTCTTCAACATTATTAGAGAAATAACCAAAGTAAAGCAAGTACTGCAAGCTTATCTTCAAATTTGACTATAGATATACCCTAAGCATCTGATTTGGGCACAGATTAGAACAGGTGGCCTGCATGGAAGATGCAAATAATAATTTATAACAAAGTGAGTTCATTATTTATACTTGCAACAACACCTTTAGCTGACACCAATAAACCTGTCAGAAATACACATATAATACAAACATATACGAGAACAGAGCATGCTACAGCAATGCCAAATTTTCCTGGGAGCTCAGGGGAGAGCTTTTAGAATTAGTATATATGCACATCTCATGCTTAAAACTTCATGGAATCTATATGCAAATAAATGGTCCTTTAAGCATATATTCTTGGTAAGCTTGAAGAAAAAAAAGTGTGTCATTTTCCAAGCAAATTTCCCAGGGTAAAGCTGGACATGTTTCTGCTCTGAAAATGACAGTACTAATAATGTTCTCTATGAGTGTGACTAACATCAGCTTTTTATAAGCTCCAAAGCACACACATTGCAAAATAGCTGTCTTCAGGAACTCAAGCCAGGAATGACTGGTGGTTAATGAAAAACTGATGTGTCTCGGTGAACCTTTAGCAAGAATCTAAATATGAGGACTCCAACAATAAGTTGCAAAGAGTTTACAATCAATACTTTTTTTTAGTACAAATATTACTTTGCCTTACTATGTGATACTATTAGCTTCCAACTGTGGGTAATTTTTATGCTCTAGGCATTCAACTTTAAGCAGTTCTTTCTGTGAATGGCTCAATTATAAATTGACCAATTATAAAATAGGGGAAATCTGTATATGTAGGCCCGATTTACCATGCAATTAATTTCTTTTTCACTAACAGTTCTTAATTTTCCTCTTAACATATACGTACAGCAAGGTCTGGGGGGAAAAAAAAACAGATTTCAGAAACTGGCGCTTTTTTTTTTTGGTAAAGAATTACAAACCTGTGGGACAAAGCTAGTCATACCCTCATCCATGAACCCCTTCTCATCCACAGTCCTGCCAAGTTTAATGAGAGCTTTCATGTACACCAATATTGGCAGGAGATAAAGCTGCAAGTAGTTTTCTTCACTATTGGACACAGTCACACTCTCCCACCCCTCATCACCCCCCTGCCATATATGTCTTAGTCTAGATTTTATGTCCCTTTGTGGCATGTCCAGCGACAGTCACCCGGCTGCATCCAGTTACTGTTAGTGGCTGCATGGACGCCTTGGCACAGGCTTTCCAGAAACACAGGGGGAAAAGGAGCACAGGACCAATAACCTCCCATCTCTCAGCAGCAGCCAGGCAAAACTTATGCTGGGCTCTGTCCTGACCATCGTGGCCCATTGCACTCATACATCATTTAGAATCATAGAATGATTAGAGTTGGTAGGGACCTTAAAGATCATCCCATTCCAACCCCCCTGCCATGGACAGGGACATCTCCCACTACACCAGGTTGCTCAAAGCTCCACCCAACCTGGCCCTGCACGCTTCCAGACATGGGGCATCCACAGCTTCCCTGGGCAATTTGTTCCAGTGCCTCACCACCCTCAGAGTGAAAAATTTCTTCCGAATACCTATTCTAAATCTCCCCTCTTCCAGTTGGAAGCCATTCCCCCTCGTCCTATCACTACATGCCCTTGTAAAAAGTCCCTCTCCAGCCTTCTTGTAGGCCCCCTTCAGATACTGGAAGGCTGCTATAACGTCACCCCGGAGCCTTCTCCAGGCTGGACAACCCCAACTCTCTCAGCCTGTCTTCATAGGAGAGGTGCTCCGGCCCTCTGATCATCTTCGTGGCCCTCCTCTGGACCCACTCCAACAGGTCCATGTCCTCCTTATGTTGGGGGCTCCAGAGCTGGCCACAATATTCCAGGTGTGGTCTCATGAGAGCAGAGTAGAGGGGCAGAATCACCTCCCTTGACCTGCTGGCCACACTTCTTTTGATGTAGCCCAGGATACGGTGACGTTGTGGGCTGTGAGCACACATTGTCATTTACCAGCATACTGTTTCCAGTTAATGGCTGTTCTGACATTTTTCATCTACCACCTTACTGTTTGAGAAGCTCATCATGATAAAAATTTCCCCGAGTAGTTTTTCAGAAAATGGAAGTATTTATTGCCAACATGAATAGAAATGGTCAAATGCACAGGGTTTTTTTGTTAAATAGCTTTGATTGATAAAGCTTGACATGTCTTAGCGTGTTCATTTACTTCAGTTTAGGGTAATCACTTGATTCTTCTCTGTCATACCCAAAAAGCTATTTTAAAGCATAAGATTTCTAGTGTGCTCTGAACCTCACACAAAATTGATTTCAGCACATACAGTACTACTGGTGTCTGATGCTGATGAATTACCCTGTTAGTGAAACACAATTTCTACTAAATCAACAAATAGTTTGCTATAAAGGCCGTAAGATTCACTCAGTTCCTACAACAAAAGCTCCCATTTCCTCTTCATTAATCCTTGTAAGTGAGATTCAATAGATAAGAGAAAATTCCTGCTAGCTAGCCTTATGCTGTTCTTAACCAGTTTGAAGAAAAGATAAAAGACCAACAACCAAACCAACAGAAGTTAAGGTGGGAGAGCCCCAGAGGAGTCTGAGGACACTATTCAAAACTCTTGTCTCTTATGATTATGGAAAATTATGCATTCACCTACTAAACTCCCAGCATAGATAACTTTCATAGTCATCTTTCAAGCACTGAGAAGACAGCAGATAGAGTCCCCAAAAATCTCCTCTAGAACAAAAGAGAAGTACACAATTTGAAGATAACAAACACTGACTTTTAACTGAATTTTGAATATTTTTTTAATTCTATATTATTTTCTCATATTTTAAAACCTACAATAGTCCGGTTTTCAAGCATTATTATTCTGCTTTCATTAAAAAAAAAAAATAAAAAGGCAAAACACCAGAAGCTGAGAAGTCAATAGACAAGAAAAATAAAAACATTAAGATTCAGGATGGGGAAACTCTTTTTGATGCAGCCATTTTGCTTCAGAGTGAAATGCAGCGGGGAAAACTGTTCCTGTGGCATTTCAGCCAACAAGGAGAAGGAGTTCTGTATTCTCTCACCACCACTAAGAAAATATTCCTTCCCCGGAAAGAACAGGTGAAATAGTACTGCAAATATTAATTTATGACTGCAGTATGAAACACAGAGAGCTACTACACAGGACTTCCCAAAATCAAGTTGCAGGCAGTCAGAGCTTGGGATATTCTGCCAACTTACTCCTCCATCAATAAGCTTAAATTCTTTACCCAGTGGCGTATTGTACAAGCCCAAATTTTGTGTAGTAGCAGGATGTCTAACTAGCATATTCTGTCTGAGTTTTATTCAGCTTCTCTCCACCTTCACATTCATCCCCTGCCACCAGCACGCAGGAATTACTTGCCCAAAATGGAACAAGTCAGGTGTAGCGTGAGGGTGAGCACAACACGTGTGTGTGCATTGCACCAGGCTGGGCAAGTCCCCCAGGGCTTCAGCCTCCATACCTCAGTGCACACAGGAGTTCAAATCCCATTTCCATAGATTGCAGCCCAGCTCAATTTATTCTAAAATCCCTACCCTCACTGCAGTTGTAGAGAATGTACTTACTGACAGTGCAAGCCAAAATTCAACCACTGCTTTTTACCCAGCCTAGACAACACCATCTCATGATCAAAAGAATCTCAGATCCCTATTAAGAGTATTCTCCCATTTGCTGCATTTTCACTCATTACAGATGGCTTCATTCTCAACAGAGTATCACTCCAGACAGAGTTTATTTAGGCTATATCATCCAGAACCTTGCATCCATTTGCTTAGGAGCTTTCTGTTATTTTTAGTGACATACATAGCACGATCAAGTCATCTGGAAAACTACTTTCTCTTTTCAGTTTTTGATAATCTGCTCAGTGAAACATTTCTTCCTCTAAATCCACATACTGTCGAATTGGTAAGAATCGGCATTTAAGCCAATATGAATACAGTAGTACAAATAGTATTAGAAACATATTCTGTTATCTGCGAAAAAGTCAGAAGTCCAGACGTACTCAGAATGCTGATTAGTAGAAGCCAGTGAGCTTCATGTTCACATTTGTAAATGCTGGATCGATAAAGTAATCTTCCAAATAGTAACAAAGACCCATCTATGTCATGTGAAACATCAAATTCTGGCACACCAAAAAATAAGGACCCAAACCCAAAGAACAAAAAAAAACCCCAACCCTACATTGACTTCTGTGTCTCATCAGTGGCTCTACCACACAGGGAAAAGCAAAGCGCCACTCTGAATACATGGCATCGTCCATTCTTTCCTGTGCACCAGAACCAAGAAAATTCAATTCATCTGCCACATGCTACAAAGATATCACATTGACTTTCAGAGCCAATGCCATATGTTGCTTCCTATGTCACTCGGGTTTTCCTATGACAAATGAAGGTTACATAAGTTTACTGAGTGCCAGTATTATTAAAAAAAAGATTACCGTCGCTCCAGTCCTGTGACTGGACCTGATTCTAGTTTGAGCCACGTTCACGAGCCATTCAAACAGCAAGGCCACAGACA
Source organism: Ibidorhyncha struthersii (assembly GCA_013398815.1). NCBI lineage: Eukaryota > Metazoa > Chordata > Aves > Charadriiformes > Charadriidae > Ibidorhyncha > Ibidorhyncha struthersii. The sequence goes on along the minus strand of VZSZ01006513.1, from coordinate 236,911 downwards.
GTTTCCCTCCACAAAAAGCCATCAGCAATCTCCCAACCCGTTCATTCCCCCTCTCAATTCATAGTTACATAGATAAGATCACCAAGCAGAGACACACATGCTCTAAGCAGTATCATTAGACCTAGGCTACCACATGACACAAAGCAATTCTAGTTTCTTAATTAACAAAGGGGCCTTGAAGCAAGGGCATATACTCCCACCAAGTCCCTGAATACGGTTAAGCCTCTGGTCTCACAGAGCAGTCCACAGAGCCTCTGAAGAGCAGAGACACGTAAACTCTTCTCCCATACTGTATTAGGCTGAAACCATTTCTTCACAGAAGCTTTTGTTGTGGCTAATTATAATTTTGGTTAGAGTAGCAGAGATTCACTGAAGAAAAAGGATAGCTACTAAACAAAATAGTGCATATATTGCCTGCTCCAGAGAAATAATAATCTAAATTCTTCAGATTTAAGGTCAATAGTACTTCCCCACCTACCGCCCCCGTTTGCTACCAGCCTTTATGTCATTTCTCTTTGATCCCCTCTGTTGCTGCTGTTTCTTCAGCTGCTGTTAAATGCCTCCGGAGTTTTTTTTCTGTTAGAGGAGTAATTACTACATCATCATGAAAGCTGCTCCCAAACTAGTATCTTCAAGGGCCACGTTCCATTATGCATTAATAGTCCTTGGCCCCACTCACATTTGAAGACCTTCTGCTTCTCGTCTCCTACATGAGCAAAATTTCACACTATCCTTAAGAGGAAACAGCTTTCACAGCATTTGATGCAAGTCAGTCTCAACAAGATACTACAGCAGCAAAACTAATTCCTCACTCTAAACAGCATGAAGACAGCTCCCACGATTAACAGGATGCCCAAAACTGCCAGGAAGAGAGCATGGGGCTGATGTGGAGCCTGCTGAAGTACCCTGCACAGCTCTGGGCTGCTGACAGACATACCCACAGCCACGCAGCAGCTTTACACAAAAGATGTCCTGCTTATGTTAATAGGAGCCACTCATGCATTAGGCAGGAAAAAAAGACCACGTGTCCCTCTAAGACTTGTGTCTAAAGAATAGAAATTGCCAGAGAAATTAGTTACTTCTACTAATCAACTTCGAAAGTGTATTTGAATCTATTAGTTTTAACTTTCCAATCCAAAATGTTTTTATTGCTCTCAGTTAATCGCAGGTTAAGGTGGGCTTTCTTCCAAAATATCGATGGACTAAAAGACTACTCACCGCACCCAATTAAATGAACATTAGAGAGAAATGCCTCCCTCTTATCATTGAATTATTTCAGGAAAGCAGTATGGTCTTTGTTATACAGAAAGACAGGCAAGATGATCACAAGGATCATCTAGCCTTGGAACTAATTCGTTAAAAGAAAGAGGTGCACATCAAAGAGACTGACATGCACAGTTGGACTGGTAGAGAATACACAGAACTTCAGCTGAGTGACAGAAACTGATAACATTAATGGAAAAAGAATTAATGGATTAAATGCAACATTCAAGCAAGAAGAGGAAGGTGGTAGGAACAGGCAAATGGTAAAGGGCACTGTGCCCCATACGGTTAACCAGAGGCATCCAGTTCGCAAGAACGGTACAGTCTTAGGCCAAGGGTCCTTCTACAGCCACATTCTCCACACAATGGGCCCCTCCATCCTTCAAACTCCACAGCAATTTATAAAGGAGGATGCATTTAAATATTGGAGCATTCTGAACTACATAGATCCTCATTTATAACCTCTAATCAACATCTCTGCCAACCAAGCTCTTTGAGGTGAAATTCCTTCTGGCTCCCTGCTAAGAGGGGAGCTGAGCCTTTTTGTCTTTGCCAAGGGTCACTGGACCATGAGACATTTTTGGCCATGTTTCCCAAGGCAATGAGGCTTAGAAGTACTAAAGATAGTTTTTACAGAACTTGTAAGAATTTAGTTCACTGGAGAGGGGAGACACCCAGGTTAATGCCACACCACTAACTGAAACAGTGGCTGAACTAAACTGTTAGGCACTCTCCCTGGCTGCCAGCACAGGGCCGCTCTCGCCAGCCTGGCTCTGTACTTGCCTGTGAGCAGCAGCACCGAGCATTGTCAGGAGCTGCAATTACATTTGGGAAGGGAGAAAGCTATGGGATGGAAAAGCAAGCTAAAAAACCACAGATCAGTTTCATTCTTAATGTAACACACACTCCTAAAGCAGTGTATTCACATCAGATAGGGAAGTTGCTGAAGTGGCACTTTTTGGGGATACAGAATTTCAGGCTCACAATCAGGACATTTGAGTTTCTTTTAAAAACTGGGAGTATGTATATCCCTTAGAGGAGATAATACAAAGACAGACCAGAATTCATTTGCAGGATATATTTTAATTTACTCCTATCATGATTTAGATGAGGCAAACATATCTTAAAATGCTTCTGAAACTCCATTTGCCAGCCTCACAGAGTTCAAACTACTTTCCTTTAATAAACTGGTTATTGCTCTTCTTTAAATGTCATTATATTTAACATTTCTGCTTTGTTTCCTGTAGCATTAATCTCAGTTATTGACAGTCAGCAGCCATACTCAAGATGAAAGGAATTTTCTTGCCATGATTTAATGCATTTCACATCCTGATAATTCTTTCTTCATTCCTGCTGTTTTAAACAAAACTAGCTGGAAGCACCATTTCTGCCTTTTACTTATAACTGCTGGCTGATAAAACAGAAATACATCCCACAGGCAGTTTATTATGTTATCTGTCCCCAGTAATTTTTAAGACAATTAATGATTGTTCACCAGAACTATGTAATAAGTACAAGAGTTCTTTGATATTGCTAAACAACAACAATCTCCCCAATTTCTAAAAGCCCACTGAATAGACATGACTATGCAATCTGCTGTAAAATTGCTTACAGACAAATCTTTAATAAAGGGCTACCAAAGAACCACTGATTTATATTTTATCATACTTGCATTTGGCTATATTATTTCTTGTTTGTTTAAAGGAAGCATTTTTTAAGCGACGGCTGCAACCCCTAAAGCACTGTTTAATGAATCCTAACTTTAACACATTCAAAGGCATGCAAGTAAAGAATTTGCTACTGTAGGCTGAGCCTCCAGTTTCCTTGCATCATCTCAGATCATAGTAAATCAGTAGACAAAGAGCAGCATTTTATGAAGTATCTTAAAGTTTCTTAAAATACAGCTACGTTTTCGTATTTATAGTGCACAAGCTTCCCATTACTCCCTGCTTCATGATTTGGCAGCAGTGCACATTATACTGAAGAGGAGGGACCAGACCTCATTTTTCTCTACAAGTTCCACAGCCTCTGATCTTCCATACCTTTGTTCACCTCCTCAACAATCCCTCTGCTTCTACCTCTGATTTTAAGCAAGTTGCCAGAGTTATTAGCGTAAATGGATGGTCTGAGATGCAGATTATATCCAGGAAAGAATGACAATTATCTGTATTATCGTATGCTACATGTATGCTGCAGCACACAGCCTACTGTTCAAGCAACCCGTTTGGATAGAGGAGATGCTATAGCAGCAGAGACTAACTCATACCGCAGAGAAGTGGTGTGCCAGACAGCATTGCACCAAGCAAAAACAGAAAAACTGGTTCCTACCCCAAACAGTTTATTTTTGTAACACAAGAGGTGGATACAAACAGATGGGGAAGGAGGAGGGAATGAGAAAACACTCCAATCAGATCATCAGCACCCAAAGTGCTGTCAAGACTTTGGGAGGCAATCTGCCAAAGACAAACTTTAATGAGATTTTTAAGGGGGTGGATGCTCATTAGTTTTATAACAAAACATGTAAACATTAAGAGCTTACAAATCCAGTTCAGTGCAGTGATGGAAATGCCATTCTCCTGACTAAGAGGAACAGGATTGCCTCTCTGAAGGGGCACCAAAGCACCGGCTGTTGTCTTAACTGCGTGGAGGGTCAACACAATTGTGCAACCTGCAAACCCAGTCCCTGGATGAATGTGCTGGCCTCCTCCAGAGGACTCTGGACAGCCCTGATACCCCCCTCAGTCTCACATCCAAGACTGCTTTGGAAGGAAAAAAAATACACAGGCAAGGAGGGAATTGCAGAGTTACCCTGGTTTCCCAACAGTCAACTCCCCAATCCCTGTCTTTTAATTCCTGCTGTCATTCTACAGGGGAGCTCAAACAGCTCCAGGGAGGATACTGTTCTTTGTCACACGATTTTGGGTGTAAAATTTTCCAGATATATCACTGCCCTGGGCACCAACTCCTAGTTTGAAAAGTGCTGCTTACAAACTTAATTCCCTTCAAAGGCTGAAGAAATTATAAGTGCCTAGATCTCTGTTAGAAAGAGAGATGTGGACTTTTCTGTAATTTTATTTTTAAGGAAACACTTCCACTAGGCATTCAGAAGACCAGGTCTTTCTAGAATCCCAGGTCCTTCAAAAATATAACCTGTTGATTTACAATGAATAAATGTTATTTTTTTTTTTAACTGCAATTTCCAAATATAATTAAGAGAACTCTTATTATAAATCTAAAGCGACAACTAATTGGGTTTTTTTTTGCTGTCCAGCACAAGGTCATCACTACACACAAAGAATCAAGATAGATTTGGGGCACTGTTTGCTTAAGGGCTAATTCTCATCCCAAATAATGATTAACAGGAGATCAAAAAAGGGTGATGTTGAATAGAGTAAAGCAATTAAATGATAAAATACAAATGGAAAATGAAAAGCATTTGTAGCTAAATGAACACACACCAAATGACCAATGGTTTCAGGGGATTAGACTCTCATGGTAATAATTACATATTAATATAATCAGTAACAGCATATATTCATTACTCAGTTGAAATTAAATAGCAGCACACACAATTCTGCATCACAATGGACATTCAGTTTAGCTAAACTGAACTACACTGAAACTTGGCACCAATGTATGTCCATCAGAAGACTGTTTTGCTACCTTTACCAGCCTGAGCAGCATTTTTGAGCACAAATGGGGTCAAGCATGGTTTGACCTGGGATTTTGCACCTTGGAAAAAACTTGGAAAAAGAGGTATTTGTTAGACTTTGACACAGATACTCTTTTGTAATGCAAATTACTGCCTTTTCAACCATACAGGACACACTCAAATTTACACAGTACAGCTCAGAGCAAGCAGCTAAGTCTTGGGTTCCTAAGGCTTTCATCTTAAGATACCAGAATTGCCTGGGGATCTGCTTTGGAAGCCTGTTCCACAGCAATACTAATCAGAACATACTGCGATTGTGAAACCATGGATTAACATGGTGTACTCTGTGGCTGATACTTTCAATTCTAGATTAACCACAAACAGAGGTCTGTTTTCTTCCTTAAACTAAAGATATACTGCATCCTTACCATGCTATTCATTCATCCTCTTATGGGTATGCTCTAGTAAGAAGTGCTGCAGTCACCTCAGCAGTATTTATTTCACTGGCAACTCCTTCAGGGAAACACACACACACACAGCTCCAAGCTTCACTGGACTTCACAACCTACATAAATAAATAAATAAATTTGGATGTTAGATGTTTAAGCAAAATAAAAGTGCTCCAGAAAGTGGTATAAGTGGTTCATTAGACAAACTCACTCTTCTCGTGCCAGAAAAGCACAGAGGACATCTTTGCACTTATCTTTGGGAAGAGCCACTTCCATGACTATGTGAGATTGCCAGTGAACACCTGGACGGAAGTCTGAGTTGAATATAGCACCATTACATCCTTCTTAGAGCAGGAACTAGAAGCAAAGATTTATACTTGGGATGAGATTTGAAATTGGATAAAAAATTGGATAGTTCATAGGTGCCTCTCAGTGCCTGATGGTCCCACTTCCTACTGATAGATGCTTCTTGATACAACTCCATCTCACATGCCTCTGGGTGCCTTGTGGTGTATGGCAAAGAATCAAATACCGCAGAGAACCCAGTCTATGAGAGAATGAGAGCATCAGGCAGGCACAAACTACAGCTCTTCTGAACAGAGTTGCTGAACCCACATACTGCTTATTTTTTAAAAAAATATATCATTCCTTTTCCTGTATGAAAAAAAAAAATGTTGTTGTTAACCTAAAAGCCAAAGCTTTCTACAAAAATGCTACTTTCTTAGAAATTGTCCAGTCACCTGTAGGGTGGGAGAGTAGACTAAGACTACTCACACTGTCATTTACGATGCTGTGCCCTTCAGCCTATGGTTACTGCCCCCTCAATCAAGACACGGTGTTTAATTAGACTGTACTGCAGCTAAGCAGGAGAGTCCACAGAGCTACCAAATACTTCTCATCTGAGTGGAAGTAACATCCAGATTCTGACAAGATCACAGACTGAATTTGTGAGCAAACACTGAGAAGCTACACATAGCTTAAGGTACAACCGAGTAAGCAACTCAAAGCCAAATTGGACCAAAACCTGTTCTCATTCATTCTAGTAGAAAACGGGAAAAATGTATAGTAATAGAAGGTAGAAATAGAAGCAGGAACTCACTGCCACTATCTCCTGTCAACAGCAGAAAGAAGCTCAAGTGGGAGTATAGCAGTGAACACTAGAGGCAGAAGAAATGGCAGCAGGGAAAAGGTGGCAACAACTTCACTAGCACACAACTGTTGTACAAGAAAGGCTGTCTTACTCAAACCCAAAAATATTTCCCTTACTTTTCATGCAAGAGCACTATCAAATATAAAACAAAAAAATGCATAATTTTCATTCTTCTTATGTTCTATGACATCCTGCCCCGTTCCTGGCACTCATTTGCGTATGCCTCATCAGAGCAGACTGGGGCATGACACTCCGATGCATCATTATAAAGGACAAAGTCTACTGAGTACAAAAATGTCACCAGCACAAGACATCTCCCCTCCTCTCTCTTCTTGATCAAATGACAGCAGAACTGGAGTTTTGTTTGTTCATCAAATAGGGCCAAGAGAAGGAAAATTGTAGAGACAATACATTACATCAGTAAAAGTCACTTTAAAACAACATAATATAACACAGGAAGCGTTGCAAAGCAGTGCAGTTTTGAAAGATTGGGGAGTGTGGTAGAGTGTAAGATGCGCATAAGTGCCAGCAGTGCAGGTAAGTTACCTGTGGTGCCATTTCCTCACACATAAATCTCATATCTCTCCCCTACAGGTTGAACAACATACATGTTGTCTCACCTCATAGCTTGCCCCTTCGCCTCCCCTCACTCACTCCTTCCCAGCCCTGTCAAGAGAGGTGCAGACTTCTGACTTCTGAGGCTGCTCGTGGTGTTTACTAATCTCACTGCAACTTCTATTTTCTACCCCTTCTTTACTCTTTCATTGCAGTTCCTTTCAGATGTTTTTGGCCTTTTCTAGTCTCTCCTCTTAGAACACAAGCATGATTCAGTCGTTCCCATTTTAAAGCGCCTGACCTTCAACTACACTTCGGTCTTCCATTTCAACTCCTCCCTAGTACACTTCTTGCTTTCTATTTCTACCCCTCACTTGGCATTTCCCTGAATTTGTTCTAAGACGAATGACTTCATCTTACTCAAGTCTCAGAAACACCATTCTGTTCCCACTACCCTGTCCAACACTTCCATCATATGTGACCATGCTGATACTCTTGAAATGTCATCTTCTCTCAATCTTTCTTCTCCTCTCACTTTTTCAGGTAACTCTTTGACATTATCTTGGGTGGATTTTCCTCAACCACAGATTCTGGCATGGCTCCATAAACACGATGACTTTGGCCTTTATTTTCATCTCCCATAGCAGTTTCCCAGCTGCAAGCTCACAGTTTGTCAGCGGGGAAGGGGCGGGGGGGGAGGGAGGGCAGTAGGGCTGAGTCAGAGATCCAATCCTCCACTCTCTGGTTCAACAAAAGAAATTTATATGCATTCAGAAGTCTTTGCCCAGCTGTGACTCTCTTGTCTGAACACTGGCATAATTTCTTCAAACCAGCACAGGGTGATTATATTCAGAAATACAAAACAAGCCGCTCAAATATAGATAGATGGTATACTAGTAACTTTACAAGAATTAGAAAAATACCAACAAAAACTTGTTAATGGAATAGGCAGTAGTGTGAATCAACACCTGAGTGATAATAAAATTTTAAAAAGATTTTGAGCGCTGCTTCCTGCTATGAATAACAGCTAGTAGGAGGGTGCAAGGAAGCACTATTCCCAACTAGTTAACATCTCAAATTTAGTCTTAACAGTAGAAAAAATGAACTAGTGTCTCAATGCATCATTTGCTGTGCATTATAATATAAAATCATTCAAGAAAATCTTCCCTACTTTACTGAAACTTTAATAAAAATGAAGACTTTAGGAAAAAAAAATCATCCCCATTTTTGCAGAAAACAAGGCAAGTTTTAAGACTGCCAAACAAAAAAATGTCTTTCAGTGGCTTTAACCGAAAGAGCATAAAAGCATCATAACAGATTTAAAAACTGTTCAGGCTATGAAACCTCCTACAACGGATGTCTCATCCTCAGCTAGAACAGAAGTCACCAGTTCTGGGGGATGAAGCCACAAAATCATTGACGTCTCATCCCTACCTAACAACTACGGAGCAATGGAAAAATAATTTAAGACACAGCTTCTATGACTCCGCAAAGGAGAGACAGTTCTCTTCATTAGACTTAGATAAAAAAAACAGATATCTGTACTTTTGTTCCGCTCTCCTGTATCAAAAGCAAGATGAAAAATATTTTGTGAAGCTATTGAGATCTACAGTGACAGAAAAACCTTGTAATCCACTTACTGAGCTTATCAGAGCAAATGGATTAGTGAAACTGCATCACTAAATGTTCTAGGAAGCACCAAGAACAATCACAAAGTATGGAAGTGTAGGGTAATATTCCCCCAAAAAGCAGGTTGTAACTCTAAATTAATTCACAGCAAGGTACTGGCCAGCTATCACTGGGAAAGTTGTTCTTCATAGGGCTTTCCAGAGTTCAGCATATAGGACAAAAATAACGCCCATCTGCTCCTTTTGTACAATGAAATGAAACAGTCAACCCAATTTCTCCAACAGATAGAATGCAGGATGGGTAAAGACAAGTACAGCACTGCAAAACACACACCTTCGAACTCTGATCCAAGGGCAGATAGTCCTTTGCAATTTTCCCTGGGAATGCACTACATACTTGGGGGATGGCACACTGTCAGAACAAGCTTCTTCAACACACTCACTGGCACATCTCATGTAGCTAAACACAAGCTCACAGGGGCTGCACTTCAGCTACTTAAATGCTCACATTAAAGCAAGGGCAATGATAAATAAATAATTTGTTGATTTTTCACTTGCTAGTGCTACAAATAGTAGTCACTCCAAACCTGGAAACATTCCTCACTGGGAATGAGCTGCAAATTCAGACCAACTCCATCACTGACATAAGACATTTTGGTCATTAAACCTAATGGACACTTTCCCAACAACATAACAAAGAATGAGAACGAGGTCCCATTTATAAAAGTTGACGACACCTTTCCAGATAGCTGCTCAGTGAAGGAAAAGGAAAAAGGATTGTTCTTTGCTGAGGCAGGAGCCTCAAACTTATATTCAACAAAGTGCAGTTTAGAACTATGTGCTGTGAAGAACACAAAACTTAGCCAGAGACTGAATACAGCTTTGACTTTGCAATACTTTTCCTACCTTGAAGAACTTCAAACCAGGACAAAGCTTTTGGTCCACTTCCAACCTAACAAAGTAAGCAAGTCTTTCTGATTAACAGCACATCTTCATCGTCCTCCAAGATCACCCAAAATACTACTTTTTCTTGGCAAGGTGAATATTGTGAAAAAGAACTTTGGCTCAGGTTCAACAGTACTCCAGATATGAAATAAGCCAGGAACTTACATGAGACAACTTAAAAACCAAACTACTGATTTAGTTCAGCAACCCAACAAAATATCTTGGTATCATTTATGACAATTTTGTTTAATAATTGTCACTAAGATTATATGAAGCACTACAGAGATTTATAACAATCACTGATTCATTCCATTTCTTCTAGATTCAAAGCCTAAGAACACAAGAGCCTTGAAAGTGATGCTACCATCAAGATTTCAGGCTTCCTTAGGAATTTGTTTTGCTAGAGAGTTAAGAGTTATGTAAACCTACACATTCAGTAGAACACCTCACAAGAATAGCTCGCATGCAGACTCTGAACATCAGAGTTTAACAAAGCCTGAATAAAGTCTGGAGCTGTCACCCAGACTCCCATTCTCCCCTGAGCTGAACTTCATCCATTACTTCATGAGTATCATTGCCACAATCTAAGAATTCATATAAAGTAGCTACCTAAGGAATCTGTGTCAAACACCCCTTCTCTCTTTTTCCAACACTAGGACTCCAAGAAAGAGGACCTCTCTTGAAAAAAAGTGAAAAGATTTCAGCCATACCTGTGACACTTTTGCCGAGAGCTCACGCCTGTTCCCATTTGAAGCATAAGGCATTCAGCCAGCTTCATGGAAGCTGAGCTAGATTCAGTCCATTCTTATTTTCCTCTCCCCCTTGGTTTGCTGGCAGCTCACTTTAATCTCTCCGAAGGCGCCAGCACACACTGCCTTTCTGAGTGCAGGTCTCTAAACACAATAATCCGATGACTGTACTGTAAAAAGCTGAGAGGAAGATGTCGCCTCTTGGATTCCTTAAATTTCTCACTGCTGGGCTGCATGCACCCTTAAAACAAGAAACATGGACCTCTGACATCCCTTGAGAGAGCCATAAGCCTACCCAGGGTGTAATCATTAGTTCTCTGTCTCACAAATATTCCAGAGACAAAAGTAATCCAGGAACAGACCAAATAAAACATCTCCACAAGATGGAAATGAATTCTGGGGAACGTGTGAGTAATATTTGGTGCAAAAAACCTTGCCAGCAATACTGTAGTCCTGTTGCTTACCCACACAGGGGCTAGCTCTCAAAAAGAGCATCTTAGGAGGGTCATATGAAAGATTTCTCCATCTGTGCCACAACTCGTATGTTATCAGGAGCTCTGGAAACCTGTCTAGTCATTAACGGATCACTCTGTCATGTATCAGAGTGGCATCTCCCATTTTAGAATAGAATAGACTATTTCAGTTGGAAGGGGCCTACAACGATCACATAGTCCAACTGCCTGACCAATTCAGGGCTCACCAAAAGTTAAAAACATGTTATTAAATAGGGCATTGTCCAAATGCCTCTTAAACACTGACATGCTTGGGGCATTAACCACCTCTCTAGGAAGCCTGTTCCAGTGTTTGACCACCCTCTCAGTAAAGAAATGCTTTCTAATGCTTCCTGATTTTGACTGAACTGTACAAGCTTGGTACTGCCACAGAGATTTAAATGTTCTGATCTGCTTACACGTCTACTAACTTTAAAATGTATTTTCAAAGATACACCTCAAAAACCCCCTCAAAATACGAGAGACATGAACGGATCATAGAAAATTCAAAAAAATGTGAACACAGAAATGCCATGGGGCAGAACGGAGCCACGTCCCTAACTGCTTGTCTAGAACTTCCTAATAGCAACAGAAAGGTGAGTCAGAAGCATAGTAATGCTTCAGCACACGAAGAACTGAAACATGCCTCTCCCTCTACATAAACACAAATGCATTCCACAAAGACGAAGGATTATTTAAACACCAAAGTTGCCTCAGACACAGTGTTCTGAAAGGGATCTGAGCCCTCTAGTGATGGAGAAAATTAGTGAACTGGCCACTCTGCTCCCTTGAGTACAAAAATGTTTCTCATAACATTTACAGATGAAGTGATGATAACACTTTACTGACTCCTTAAGCAAGTTAAATCTTTGCTTTTTTCCATACACTAAACCCTAAACTAACAATACAGTTGAGCCATACATCAGTAGTGTAGAATTTATTAAATATTTTCCCCCTGTTTTATTTTGATTTTAGACATTGTTTCCTTTCTGGGAAGTGTTATGACCCTATTACTACACTAATTATTTAAATCCACTAATTTTTTATTAATCTGTAGCTCTTTTCCGATGATAGTCCGTGTCTTCTCACATGACCGAACTAAAGTTTTATGAAAGGAACAAATTAACTGAAGATGGGAGCTGGCCACACAGACTTAAAAACACTGTTAACACACAGATGAATAAATAGGTATTTGCTTCTCACCCTGTCTTCCAGCTCCTATTATTGTCCTCAGTCAAAATGAAGTAGATCAGTCACCTTTTAAATGCTTCTGAGCAAAACAACCCTCCCTTCACAACATTCTATCACTCTGTAACATTATACATAATCTCAATTAATATCAACATATGGTAGATTCTGGTCTGTAGGAAAAACTGTTTTAGGATGGCCCAAGGCAACCCTGAGAGCCCAGGGGCACAGCCAGAACCCCAGCCTGCCCACCACCGAGCCGGAGTGAGCTGTGCCTGCCACACAGAGACACCTGTGCAGCGTCCCACATCCCAGTTACCTTTGCCGGGCTACAGAAGTGTGCTTCAAGGTGATTTCCTAATGCTCGCTAATTGGTCTAATTTCCTATGGTATCCATCACACCAGGCTTCTGAGAACCACATTTAATCATTCATGTAAAACTTAAGGCCAGCTTTTTCCAAAGGTAGGAGAATCCATTGTATTTTAATGCAGATAGTCCAGCTCACGAATACTCCCTTTAGAAAACCTGCTCCTGGAAAACAAGCTTTCAGCTATAGCACACTGGTGAAAGACCTCTGCTCCAGGCCGGAGGAAGATGGTGCTTTGGTCCACACTCAGAGCAGCCTAAGTGCCTCCAAGGTTAGTATTAGTTGAGGGTTTTTCAGCAACTCAGTTTTGGAATTAAGCATCTACTGCTGAAGTCTCACTTAAGCATTCCTTTTAATCTGTCCCAAAGTGATTAGCAGCACACATCTGAATCGAAGTCAGCGGACTCCAGCTGCAGAGACTTGTAAAAACCCCCATG
>VZSZ01006513.1:108136-223944 GCA_013398815.1 Ibidorhyncha struthersii | reverse complement strand
TAAGTGTGCCCCAGAAATTTTTAAAAATACAAGGGTACTGACCCTTTAAATTACTTTGCATTATTTGAAGACTAACTTATGTAAAACGGGCTTTGGTTAATACTTGAAAATATGCCAGTTTGCATTCCTTTTAGAGCACCCTAGAGGACAACTTCATGTGTGTAAACAAACACTTACTCCTGGCTAGTCCTTGGTGATACTAATAAGAGCCCCCATTAACCACCTGGAAAAAGAGAATGATTACCTGTTTAGACTAGACCTCATTAATTAGCAGCACTGCTAATATAAAGTTAAATGCTAAGTACTAAAAACAAAACAAAAAAGCAAACAAAAAAGGAGGAAGGTGGCCACTATGTGAGGTGGACTGTAAGTTGTGCCTGGTACCACAAAGAAGTACTGCAACAAAATAGGATGTTAAATTAGTTTCAAGAGACTGCAGTGGTGCATGAAATTATTTCTTATGGCATGCTGCATAGATCCATCCCCTGTGGGAATGCAAACCTCGAACAGAGATAGCCACAGAAAAAGGACTGTTCACAGGGCTTGTTCGAATCAAGATGCCTAAAGACACAGGGCATGTGAATTTCGCTAACTGCTTTATTCCTGAAACACCAGTTTAAAATATCAATAGTGGTGGGTTTAAGTTTAGATCAGCTTCCATGAATAATTGTCTGGATTTCTTTCCTGCAGCACAGACTGCATGGCTAGATTTCCAATATATATTAGAACTTTAAATCATTTTCCATATTGCTACTGCACTGATGGGTCAGGCAAAAATTTATTTTTTCAACAGCCATAACATAGTAGCAAAATGAAAGCCCCTCAAGAAGAAGAGAACATATTAAAACCACCTCTCAGCAAGCATTATGAATGTTTTTTAACATTGTCTTATTGAAGATAAAACCTGCATACTTGCCTTGTTCTTGATGCAAGCTGCTCTTACTGTGTAGGCAATGTACTTCAGGGAGAAGTGGGCAGCTGCTTACAGGAACATTCACGGCTGAGATCCATACAACGACCACCACCAATATTCCCCACAACAACCCAACCACAATTTGCAACACCAGGGGAAGTTGCGAGTCCAATGGGTGACCGCAGTGATAGGTGGTGCAGTGCAATTCAAGCCCGGGGACATGGTGGTTTTGCTGCCCATCCTTCCACAACCTGCAGCCTCACCCACACCAACATAAGATCCCTTCTTTACAACTGGTGTTTCCTTTATTTTCTCTCTACTGTTAGGACTGCAACAAGCTCTCAAACACAAAGCTGGCAAAGGAAAAGTGAGGTTTATTGTGTGGTAGCACCCCACCACCTTAAAAATAACAGAGCTCAGCTGCAAATATGGGAGTTAGACCTGTGCTGGTATCTTTGATGGCACTGGGGTATGCTTGAGTTTACGTTCATCTGGATGCCTGCATGCCAACTTTTGCTGCCTGGTACAAATATACCCTTGCCTTTACTGCTGGTCTGAACCCTTGCTGTGTCAATGCTTACTGCTCTACAACATCTAGTACTGTGATTGCCAGGCAGTAATTGTTATCATTTTCCTTACTAAAGCCATTTTCAGCAATATCATGTACTGTCCTTTTCCGCTGCCATTTCCAGATGTGAACAAGACCTTTTGGCACAGGTAAACACAACATCCCCAATAACCAGATATTAATAACTATTAATTCTAGGAACAGCTGTCACATTTAACAAAAAATGTGACTCCTCAAATGAAGCAGGAAGAGAGAGTTTAAGCTGTTCTCCTCACAGATTGGACTATGCTGGCAGATAACCCAAGATACCCTCCTTTTTTCCAATTTTCCAATTCAATGAAAGGTTAAAAGTGCCTGCAGGACAGTTGTTGATCAAATTTAAATCAAAGTAGGAAACGAGAGAGATGGAGTGGGAGGACATAGCACAGGCCCATCACACCGGGAGCTCATCAAACTTCGAATTCTTCCCTTGAGGCCTCACATAAATTCTGGCCTGTTGTTAACTACGTGTGGAGTAATGATCCCAGCTGTCCTGATGCCACTTCTCTGTGTAGAAATTGGATTTTCTCAGTGAAGCTAAGGCCACTCCAAGGAACAAAATATCCAAATGGGATCTACACTGGTAGAATAAGTTAGATTGAGGGCAGCCCTAAGGCCAAGCCTAAACAGCAGGTGCTTTGATGCTCCATGTTCTTGCATGGCCATGTAAAAGTAGGGCACAGCAGTAGCCTAGAGGTTGGGGAACTGAGGGGTTCAGTCCAGATGGTCCTTTGGGCGAGCAACTTGTTTTAATGGATTAGGAAACAAGCCAACAGAGCTTCACCACCCACTCCCGGGTCAGTCAGAAATTGTCCAACAGCAAACAGAGCCCAGGAAAAAGAGTCCAGAAGTGAAATGAAACACAGGAAGAGCAGAAGGCTCCCTGCAGCACCACAGACACACATGGAGTGCCCTGAAATGTAACACACATTTTGGAACATACATTCAGTCTGATGAAGACTAAGGATTCGGGCCAAATCTACAGGAACCCAGAGCTCAAGGGTGAAGCTGGGGATTAAATCCACCTGTTAACACAGATAAAGCTGATGACTCAAATCATAGGATCATAAAGCAGTGAAATAAAGTCACCAGTTACACTAATCTTTTTACATTCTCTTATCTGTTTAGAATGATGTATGAAAACACAACAATCTCCAGCATGGCAAGACCTTGGGAGGCCCTTCACCATTACAGTTAATTTAAAAGTTTTATAATGCTAATTAATATACTCATCCACTTAATTACACTATATTATTATAACCAAGATAAACCTCTTGTTTGCAAATGAAGGTCTAGGAAGATAGCAGTATTAAGTGACAAGCATGAGAGATTAATTTCTAAAACATTCCTTAATGTCTGACAAACTTTTAAACATTAAGACCGGCTAGGCAGTAACTCAAATTGTGCTCAGCTTGGATATTTGCCAGGTAAAGGCTCCCTATTATCTAACAGGCCATTTTCCAAATTTGAACTAGATGCAATTCGATTCTCCTTTCAGTGAAAACTTTTGCTGAGCATAGTTGATTAAATAAGCTTTTCTAAATAGTTTCATATTCTGAAAATTTCCTCATATGCATGCGGCCAATAACTTAAAGAAAACTAAGAACTTGCTATGCTGCCAGGGAAGTGGGAAAGAGTCAAGATGTAACAGGGCCTGAACCTACCTGCATTTGAACCTATTACAAAACTTCCAATTCAATGGAAAGGTTTAGACTAACCAACCTCATACTCATTATGAACACAGATGCACAGATGAACACAAAGGATACTGGCACAAAACCATTTGTATTTTACTAGTGTCCCAAAGAACTCAAAGCCGTTTATGCTGGATATCCTAACCCCCGTGTCCCGTCCCGTCCCCCCCCTCCCCCCCCCAGTTTAGGCACTATAGCATAATGAAGCACACTAAATGACTCCACTACCTACCCTGAAGTGTCTCACTTTTTTTTTTTTTTTTAATTCAAGCCAACTGTTGAATTCACCTCATGTAGATGTAATTCAGAGGACCTGACTATATTCCACTTTCGCTATTGCTAAAGAGAAAACTCCTGAGCCTGTCAGTGACATTGCAAACATTTCCATTGTTACGACAGTATTTCACAAAAGCTTAAAGTCTGATGGTATTCTGCGAGAAAAAGTGGGAAAGTAATTACTAACATATTTTTAAATGAGAATTCGACCAAAATGATACGCAGCATGTAACATTATGCAACATTAATTATTTTTTCATTATAGCAGGTTGTTCTCTAAGAGGTTTAATTTACAGCATTTTTGACAGCACAGGGAGTAGGCCTAGTCCTCAGTGCAGTCCACAAAACTTACTGCTTATGTTGGAAGCAAATACCAAGCGTGGATTTTGTTTGTTTTAAAATTCTTACCTAAAAAAACCTTCCAGGCACAAGCAAATCCTCTACAATCTTATATTGCTCTTTGCAAGAATGAATGGCAGTACCTTTCCTTCCATAACCGAGTTTGTATATCAGAGCTTAATCCTGGAAGGACTGATCTCACCTTCCAGGTTTTCACCCTGGAAAGAGACTCTTGTCATTTATTGATTTAAAACAAACAACCCAAACCTCAGAAACCGAAACAAGAAAGCTGGCAAAATGTGGTGTGATGAAAACCGATGGAGAATAGCTCTTCATACAATTCTGTAAAAAGCAGCAACTATTACTCTTATTCAGAAACGAACATGGAGACAAAGAGATGCTGAGCAAGCTCACACAACAGGTAAGCATTAGGATTTGGATAGTCAGTAAATATCAGGCACCATTCATAAACTAGCTTAGCATAAGCAAAGACCAAGCAAAGCTTTTTCAGGCTCTGTACAGATGCAAATCACAAGAAATAGTGGATTTTTGTTCTTCATGACAAGCTCTATGCTTCCGAGATGAGAGTGAGTGATAAATTAGTTAAAAGCTCAAAGCAGCCAGAGAACTGAAAAATGTAAGATTCTTCAAGAAGCTGCATTAGAGCTCATGCCAGCAGCTCTTGCCAAACACAAGCACAATTAACCAAAGTGAATCTGCAAAAGTCTGCAGGGAAAATAAAAAAGGGCAGGCAGATAAGGAAATGGGAAAAGACTCATCAGATCTCACGTCTGAACTATGAGACAGCACAAAACAGGACGGTCATGTAGCAGAGAGGAAAAAGCAAGATCACTGAGCAAAACAGAACGCAAGAAGAAAGGGCAAATGGATACAGAAACATAGCAATAAAAACCAGGCCAGTGAAGGTACAGGTCTCTTCAAAACCCTGAGGATGTATCACACAGAACATTAAGAAAACAAGGCCTCTATGTGATAGCATACCCAAGAGGAAAGCAAAGCTATAAGGAGGAGACAACTGGTGATAGGACAACAGCAGATGTTCTCCCTTAAGGGTTGTGATGACAGAGTTTGCATGTTCACAGAAAACAGTTAGGAGGGCTCTGGTTTGGTTGGAGGGGGAAGAGGGTGGGAAGGGGGCAGGCTTACTTAAACCCCCTTTGGTAGTCATATCATGGAGTTACATCCATGATATCAAGAAAAAAAGGGGGGGGGGAAGGGGGGAATGGACACCAATGACGACATGACACAGCTATCTCCATGTCCTTGAGGTATTAGTGCAGTTTGCAGAGCTCAGTAGTAATTAGTTGGCATAAAGGGGAACATAATCATGAAGCAGTATGAAGAAAAGAAATAAAACAACCCACAGCACTAAAGAGCCTTCCAGCTAGCAGGAACACAAACTCTTGGAACTACTGATCACAGGAGTGGCAACACCCAAACATGGGCTTAGGGAAATACATTAATAGAAAGAACATTACTAAGCTTTACCAGAAAAGCACAGGATCAAGGAGGAACAGAAGAAATCGAAGACCAAGTTAAGTCATGCCATTCATTTCACTGAAAAGACAATTTCACAAACATGTACCAGTGCTGTGGCACTCACAGCCTTCCCCGGGAGCCTCCCTCCTTTTCCTTCTGGGGGATATCTTTTAAGCCAACACTGTCCCCACCTGCTCCAAATGCACAAGAAAGAAACACCACCATGCAGGAAAACACCCAGACTGCAGTTTGCATTACAAGAGCCAGGATATTCGTGTGCATCTTAACTCTGGGAATCTTCTGCTCCCAAGCAGAGGAGACTCCAGCTGTAATTGTGCTCCTGTGCCACGAAGGCAGCGCATGGCCAGCAGGAGCCCTAGGAGGGAGCAAACAACCTCAGACTAGCTGGACCTGATGTCTCCAACTGCTTTGGGACTCTGCTGCACCCAGTGTGGACACCCCACATTAGCTATACGCAGTGGCCAGCTAAGCTGGAGGGACAATGCAGCAGGTCAGAGTGGGCTACCCAGTCTGTGGCTAGCCACGTTTCACCACATTTTGCAAACAAACCTTGGTTGGTGAAAGCCCACTCCCCCACAGAAGCAAAACAGGTTTGGCTTTTAAATTAAACAACTGTCTGTGCTAAAAGCTCTGCCTGTTTGTGGTAATGATGCCTGCCAACAGTGAACCAGGGTGAAAGGGTTAAATTATAAAAGCCAACTAAACAATTTTTTGCACCTTCTTTGCTAACCTCCTTCTTGCTTGTCTGCAGCAAGCAAAAGGGCATCAGACCAGGGTTTCACGCTGCAAGCACACACACAAAATAACCTCCCAAGTGCCCTCAGTGCTGCTGCTCACGCAGCAGCCAAGGGCCAGAGGGCACACGTCCCACAGACAGGCTCTTGCCCCTCTCTGTGTGTGTCAGGACAGGAGTCCCAGAGGCACAGCACCTCTCACGCTGCCCCTTCTCCTGAGCCTGGGGAGCCACCACAGGTCCATGCTCCAAACACGCAAGATGCCAGTGCTATAGCAACAGAATACGAGATGGAGGCCAACACACGCAAGGCTCATATAGGCACAGCAAGGCTTGACAGTCCAGAGAAGCAAGGCCTGGAAGCTTCTGAATCTCCAGAGATGGAGTGGGACTAAGTCACAACATAACATCAAAGAAACTGAAAGACGGGAAAGCCCATTTGTCCTGAATTTGAGACAAAGCAGCAGATCCTGGGAAATTCCCTGAGAAGAATCAGGAGTCATTTTTCGCCTGCAAGCAGCACACCCTTGCCCCTTGTACATCTTGGAAAGACAAGAAGAGGGCCACTAGTGTCTTCAGCTCAACCCAGCAGTAAAATCAGCAATAAATTATTAATCCTACGTGGAGCGTAGATGCCTACAGGCACATCTGCATGGACCTCCTCTTCTCCTACCCCTCAGTCTCCTCCATTTACAAAGGACAGTATTTCCAAAGCAGTGCTGTTTTATAAAGCAACAGTTACTAGAGAGTCTGCACTAATTGGATCATGTCTCTCCAGAGGTTTTCCAACACTGACATAGTGTTAGTATTCCTCTTAACCTTTTAATATCATACAGGGAGCATAACCTACAGCTCTAAAGAGAGATCAAGTGAAATAATCCACGAAGCTAGTAGTTTCATCTAGTGCATCACAATGCACTACCGATACTGCAGTAAGCTTTCCCCTTTTCAGCAAAGGGATCACAACCAAAAATCAAGGGATTTACTGAGAAACAGAACAAAAGTGAAGCAGATAAGGATGAGAGGGAAGAGGATGGTAGAGCAAATCTTACAGAGTGCTGCTGACGCTCCCCTATCCAGGGTAGCACAGACCCCTCCTGTACCCCTTCAGCCAGTCATGAGTGTGCTCTGCAGAGAGGTCACAGCATCGTACCTATATCAACTAGCACACAGCTGTGTGGCCTCCTGTTATCCAGAGCCAAAATTTTAGATCTAATCAGCATTGCCGATTTTACAGAAATAATGAGAAAGAGTATGCCACATTCCATAACTAAATGTAGTTCTGCAGTAGCTTCATTGGTCAATCTTATCTTCAGAATTATAAATCAGACACACAGACACATAGACTGGGAAATTTTCCACTTTCATCAAAGAAAAACAGGCAAAACAGAAACTACTCAGCACTGACTGCTCTCAGAAGCCAGAACTATAAAAACACTACCAGCAGCACTGAAGATGATTTGAGTATACTTTGTATGGTGAGCAACTGCAGTAGAGAACACTTTGTTAGTGCGCCAGGGCCAGCCAACTTCTCAGTAACCAATAAATTAAAATGTCCTTTCTGACAGCCACTGCACAGACTTCTCAGCAGGGAAATGTTTGTTTGCTTAAACTGAATTTATTTCCTAGGCTCACTGGGGAAGGAGAAAGAGAACTTATAGCTTTAAATGTACTATATAGCGTTCTGGAAAATATATACTGACTGGTAGAAGCGCATTACAGTCAGCATTCCTCCAGTGTTTGTTGCAGCTGTCTTCAGATCTACAGACATTTTGTCCCACTTTTTTCTTCCCAATTGGCTCAGAATGCCCCATTAGATATAAGCAAGTCTTTCTAGCACTTAGGTTAACTTGAGAAATCCAATATTATCTCTGCCTATATATTTCACAGGGACTTTTGAATGTTGGACAAATATATGTTTAAAAAAAAAACCCAAACAAAAAGCAAGACCCAATCAAAAAAACCTACACCCACCCTACCACTTTCTAATAAAGCTATTACTCATCATTTATGTTCTAGAGCAGTACTCCACAGCAAATTTTCTGAAGAACAAGAGTACAAATAGGTCTCTGATTTTTCTTGACTTTATACTTACAGAATTACCGGAATGCCTGAAGCACACAAAAAAAAATGATGCACTGGCTAAGAAAGCTTTCCTTGATTTAGAAAGGGGTTGTGGGCCATGCAGTCACTACAGGGCTTCTTTTGGCAAGGTTCAGCAAAGGTGCACAATCAATGTGTAGACCCATGAGCCACAAAAGTGCCATCACCGTGAGCACCACACAGACCCTCCAGTGAACAGAAGCCCCATCAGGAAAAAAGATCTATTTCTGCTCACTGAAACAGACCTATAGTGGTTTCAGTAAAATATATTTTAAACAGTCATAAGTCTTAATTTCTTTTTCAGTTTGATATTAGGGGAATCCTGCATGTCAAGTGATCAAAACATTTTCCATTCCATGGAAACTCTATCTTCAGTCTACACTGCAGCCAAACTGTCAGTCTCTTTGGGCAGGATTCACCTCCTCTAATGCAAGCACATGGAAATTTGTTGTCTATGTATAAGCTAGTCACCTTAGGCTATCTTTATAACCAGGAGAGAGAAACAGGCTTCTTCAGAAGGAAATTTGCCTTGGATATACTTAAGTTAAAATTTATACATGAACCTGATCTTTAGATATACAAAATTTCATGAGTATGTTTTTCCCTTAAACTCAGCATATATCCAAACAAACAGTCAGAACCTGGCCATGGTTAGAGGTAAAAGCAAAGAGACATAACAATTTTTAAGGTGATGATTTTGAGTGGAGTATTTCCTTGAAACTCATACAGCACTTGGGTCAAAATGATTTAACAACACTGCAAGGAGCTTAACCTTCTCAAGCAAAGAGAAGATAGGGAGTGACTCATCATTTAGCACCAGTTTCAATTAGATTATTCTACCCTAACCTATTCATTCCTTACCTTCTGTAAAACAAACATATTCATGTTTGGAGGTCACCATCATATTCTGCATCCCTCTGAAACTTCACTAATGGCAATTCTAAAACAGTATTTCCCTACATGACTGCAAATGGCTTTCATTGCATACTTAAATGATGTGAATTTTCCCTTCATGATGGTTCCTTCAGTTCTCATTCAGAATAAGTAGCATCTGGTGTGGTACTTAGCGGGGGACTGATGTCCTTTTTTAATGAGTACCAGAAGAGACAGACACACAAAGCGTGAGGAAATAGTGATTAACTTTCTGCTGTCCGTAGTCTCCCAGAGCTTAGTCATATTTCTTTTAATGGTTATACACTCAAGCAAACAGAACTGTGTATTGTTTATGTGATGACTTTGCCTCCTCTTAAACAAGAAAGGAGACACTTGAAGTTATATTCCAACATAAAATGAGAGGAAGAGAACCGATTAATCACTGGAAAGAGAATGTTATTCAGGGAAAAAAAATTAAGTGACTCACTGCCACTTGCCATGCCTAGCCAGGAAAAGTTGGCTAGAATAAAACAGCTACTAAATAAGATCTAAATCCAGATCATCCTGAGCAAGCACTGAAGAGGTATAACAACCAGCCTGGCTTTTCAGACCGGACAGAGGCAGCAGAGTTGCTGCTGGCCCTTGTGGAACTCTGGTCTAGTGAGAAGAGCATAAACTTTCCAAGCTTCAGACTCTGTTCACACTTCACATTTTGGTAGCAGGGGCTGCATGCCTCAACACAGCAGCTCCACATACAATTCACACTCAAAGTTCGCTGTACTGATGAAACTAGACCACCTCCCACTCATCAGACTATTATCAGGGTTATCTAAAGAAACTACACACAAAAAGAGAATACTCATAGTTTCAGTCTCATTCAATAAAGCCTGAGATCTCAGCCCCCAGGGGCTGCCTCTTAATGATTTCCGAAACATTAGGTCTCTAAAAGTCTTTCTTCTCTTCTTGCAGAGAGCAAAGAGCGTCTTTACATCTTCATCAAGAGTAGAAAATGTTTACAGGAATGAACAAATAAGCCCAGACTCGTCACTGTTTCATAGTACGTGCAGTACCATACCTTACCACACAACAGAAGCAGAGGACTAGCATCGAAGTCATCCAACATTAATAGCTAATGCCTTCTGACTCAAAGAAGCGACTGTAGCAAAATAACAATACTGAAATGATACCTTTTACCAGCAGCCAAGCTAACTCAAATATTTTTATGTCACATCACTGCTGCTGCAGAGCAAAGGAAAACATTTAGAAAGGTGAGAACTAATGAGAACAAAGTTGCATCTGCTTATACTATACCATTTTATCTCAGCCTTCTGCAATTTCACCCAGCTGTAGAGAAAGAATAACTCAAAAATCATGGCTCATTGAATCTGTTGCAGAGGAAGGAGAATGAATGGACCCTTACCCATTCAATCATGACCATTTGCAGAGGAAATTGTGCTGAAATAACGGTTTATCAGATCCCTCCAGCTGTGCAAGACCCTGCTGTGTCTATCCACTAAAAAGGCACCCACCATCACGTAGCTGATCCAGAAAATCCTTTTCCTGATTCTCCAAACAGCATCTGCTCTCTTTCCTCCTTGCTTTCTAGTCTCACTCTAAGCTTTCTTGCTTCAAGCTGGCTTGGCCTACCCACTGGGTAGCCTTCTCTGAAAGCAGCTCTATGCAGGTACAAGCCCCGGAGCTCCTCCTGGGGTCCACACTCACCAGGCTGGAAGCGCCTGGCAGTGATGCATTCTCCCACCATGATTCTGTCCATCCTTCAGGATCTCCTTCACAACCTCCATCATGATGGTTAGCACAGAATATGCTCTTCTGAGTGACTGTTGTTGTTCCATCCACCTCCTCTATATTTAACACCGTCTCCAGAGTGTTAGCTCTTAGATGTGCAGTTTGAAATTTGTGTAACTGTTTCCTTTGTCTCCGGTTGATTTGGGGTTTTTTTGTTGCTGGCATCTTGTGAATTTTTGCCATAAACTTTCACTTTTATCCACAATTTAGTTTAGCTTTTAAGTGAATGCAGTGTTTAGTTTATGATAAGTCTTTATCAGTTCCTTATGGCTTCCAGTTACCAGAAAAAGTTTAAATGCTTGCTGGTTGAACTCTCCTGTGCCCAGACTATTAAGTGTTTCATCCCTGGCCTATCACGCTGGTTTAATAGCTGACATAAGACAAAGTGTCAGTTCTCAAGTCTGTATCAATACTGGTCACCTACTCAGCCAATTTGCTTTCTTACCTGGTTGTATGACCAGGACCTGCGTTAAACAGCTAAGAAGCAACAAAGCACAAGTGGCTTAAATGTCACTACCCCAAAAAAAAGCTGCTATGTAAAAGCTTTAAAAATGGCAGATGGCTAGCCAACCACAAAATTAAAAAAATAAGGATTTGAGTATTTTATTGCTTTGCAACAGTATCTCTACCTTTAAAGAGGTCTTCACCAACACACATGCCTTGACTTAGGAACCTGAGCTCTCCTGGGCAAGGAAGACAATACATTTTGTTCATAATAATTCATTTTGATTTCATTAGTAAATACATGTAAATGAGAAAAATGTAGATGCAGAACTGCATTTACATTGTATGCGTCACTGGTTCCATATAACACCTTAACATCAATAGTAAACCATTTATTTCTTCATAAAAAATAATTATTCAAAGAAAGGCTGTCCTTACAGCTAATCACAGAATCACAGAATGGTAGGGGTTGGAAGGGACCTTCAGAGATCATCTAGTCCAACCCCCTGGCCAAAGCAGGGTCACCTAGAGCAGGTTTGACAGGAACGCATCCAGGCAGGTTTTGAATATCTCCAGAGGAGACTCCACAACCTCTCTGGGCAGCCTATTCTAGTCCTCTGCCACCCTCAAAGTAAAGAAGTTCTTTCTCATGTTGAGATGGAATTTTCTGTGTTCTAGTTTGTGCCTGTTGTCCCTTGTCTTGTCACTGGGCACCACTGAAAAGGGTCTGGCCCCATCCCCTTGACACCAGCCCTTTAGATATTTATAAGCATTGATGAGATCCCCTCTCAGTCTTCTCCAGGCTAAACAGACCCAGGTGTCTCAGCCATTCCTCATAAGAGAGGTGCTCCATTCCCTTTATCATCCTTGCAGCCCTCTGCTGGACTGTCTCCAGTAGTTCTTTGTCTTTCTTGAACTGAGGAGCCCAGAACTGGAAACAGTAATAGAGTACACGGTCACTTTAACTTGAACTGGATGGAGCAAAATTGTACTGACTAGCAAAGCAACTGACAATCACTTACTGTTGCCGCTTTCAGTACAAGTCTCAATCCACATCTCCTGTTAGGAACAGAAGCAGGAGAGAGTTTCCATTCACCTGAACGCCACTTGTTTCATCTCAACATGCAGCAAAAAAGACACTAGGTTTTATGACACATGTAAAAACAGACAGATAATTGACGAAAATAGTCTGTTTAATAAATATTCCACTGCCAAGCAATGTGACTAATGCAGTGCTACAAAAAAAAATCCCTACAACCTGGCACACAGAGAAGATTCAGTTCATATAAGGCCTAGAAAATCCCTTGATGTGATCCAGTTCTACGCTCTACCCTTGGTTTTAGTTTTTTACGTGCCCCGGTAGAAAGAAAGATTAATCATTCATGCCATCACATTACAGCAGCACAAGGAGGACAGCACAACACTGAACACGTTGAGGAGACAACAACAGTTTACCAGATGCCAGTTCCTTCGCTGTTGTTGGCCTGATTCCTCCTTCAAACTCAAGTCAATCCAAAGTAAAGCAAAATACTAGCAGAAAGGGCAGCCCTTCTCCAAGTCATTAAAAATATGATTTCTTCAAGACCAGAAATCTACCTTTTCGGAATTCTAAAAAATTGTTTTGCCATTAGAAAAGTTACGTCTATCTCCAGCCTCAAGCAGAGAGCCTGTTTTTAAAAGAGAAATATCCTATTTCACACTGGAAAAAAATTGTTGTTTATTTTCAAAAAACCCTAGAGGAACATGTGAATCATTGGTTGTTTACTTAAGCAAATTTTTAAGCCGCTAGAGATTCATCTATTGCAAATTCAAAAGTTGGCACAATTAATGCAAACATTTGTTCCAAACTAATGGTAGGAAGGGGGAGAGGGGAGAAAAAAAAAATAAAACCAAAGGCTCATGAATCATAGAATGGTTTGGGTTGGAAGAGACCTTAAAGATCATCGAGTTCCAACTCCCCTGTCCTGGGCAGGGACATCTCCCACTGGACCAAGTTGCTCAAAGTGCCATCCAAACTTGACTGCCTTCTTACTTCATTTTCTTAGGATTTTCTCCTTGGTCCTCATCTTCTTCGTTTCTGCTCGTATCTGGCAGAAGAGGACCTGGGGTGTTGGTCAACAGCTGGCTGAATATGAGCCAGCAGTGTGCCCAGGTGGCCAAGAAGGCCAATAGCATCCTGGGGAAGTGATCATCCCCCTGTACTCGACACTGGTGAGGCCCCACCTCGAGTACTGTGTTCAGTTTTGGCCCCCTCACTACAAGAAAGACACTGATATTCTGGAGCGAGTCCAGAAAATGGCAACAAAATTGCTGAGGGGTCTAGAGCACAAGTCTCATGAGGAGTGGCTGAGGGAACTGGGGTTGTTTCACCTGGAGAAAAGGAGGCTGAGGGGAGACCTTATCGCTCTCTACAGCTACCTGGAAGGAGGTTGTAGTGAGGTGGGAGTCAGTCTCTTCTCCCAAGTAACAAGCGATAGGACAAGAGGAAATGGCCTCAAGTTGTGCCAGGGGATGTTTAGGATGGATACTAGGAAAAATTTCTTCACTGAAAAGTTTATCAAGCATTGGAACAGGTTGCCCAGCGAAGTGGTTGAATCAGCATCCCTGGACGTATTTAAAAGACAGGTAGACATGGTGCTTAGGGACATGGTTTAGTGGTGGACTTGGCAGTGCTAGGTTAACAGTCGGACTCATTAACAGTTGGACTCAATGATCTTAAATGTCTCTTCTAACGTAGACAATTCTATGAATTCTATTCTGGGTGAGTTACAGCAAGGCCACTGAAAAGAGCACATCAAACACGCTGTCACCAGGAAGGGTCCCCACAGCCCAGATCCTACCTTCAGCATCAAGATCAAGTGGTGGCAGGTGAGACAGGCACGGCCAGGATACAGCACTGACCAACCCCATCACAACCAAGGCTCTTCAGTCTTAACACCTGCCACCTTTCCCCAGTCGACCACTGCAAGTTACATGCCTCTGCTACTTCACTGCAAGGAAATAAATGCCAACTGCCAAAGAAATCCTTTTTTTTTTTTTTTTGTGGTGGTGGCTATGTTGCCATTTGGAGCAGACAGAGGAGGAAAAAGCCTTCCTCCTAGACACCAGAGGTACCTGAGGTATTTTCAGCTCAGATCTCCTCCCTAGGCCAGGGCAACAACCAACCTATGCAGCCACTTGTAATTTTTTAAGAAATCCTTTTAAACTTTTATGAGGACCTGCAAGTTCCGAGCAAGTTTAAAATAAACATGCTATACAAAAAAGTGAATCAAGACAACAGAGAGCAAGAAGAAACAGTTCACAAAAAAAATAGACGAATCAGGAAAGAATCTGAAATAAATCTGGAAGAAGTATAGCTGGTAGTGTCAGATATCAAGAAGCCTTTTCTCAAAGCATAGAAGGCGACTCAGCCAAGGATGAAGAAAGATCATTTCAGAAAGGAATGAGAAATACAGCCACAGAGGATGGTAAAGCAATTCAAGCATTAAATGAATACTTACATGTTTACAACAGAGATGCCTAAAAATCTGTCAGATGACACTGGCTATATATCTGCTATCATGAAAGAGTTCAGAAGCAGTTAAGGAAAAGCATTAAGCTAACTGGAGCAGTGGAAATGACGGACAAGACCACTGGAGAGCCTCAGCTACGTGACTGCTGTTGGACAGCCCAAGCACTCTCGGATTGAACTTGCCTGTTGCATTGATGCATACAACAGATACGGACTCAGCCTACTGACTGCAAAGTGGTGCTTAGAGGCGCTGCTCAGCACTGGCACCACTTTCTGCCCACTGAAGTCAGAAGAAGGGGAAGGCTGACCCCCACAAGAATTGACAGCAAAGTTATATCAGATACTAAAGTCAACAATCCCCCCTTAAAAAGAAATATTAAAAATCCCCACCTTTAGTTAGTTCGATCTACAAACACCCAGGTGTGAAAGATTCATGTTGATCAGAATAGTATAATTTTGAAAAGGGAAATTCCACACAATTCAGGCTCTTAAAAGTTGTAGGGCGTTGCACATGTGTTCATGCAGACAGTGATGCTTCTTAAGAGGCTTAAGTTTTTTAACAGTTATTGCCTCCACGTTTATTAACTAATGACTCAAACAACATTACTACAATATGGCAAACAAGACGAAAAAAGTTTAATAAAAGACAACAAAACTGATTTTCAGCTCCAACAGGCTCTAAGGTCAGAAGGAAAACTGATATGTAGTGAATCATTTACTTAATGAATTTAGCCTCCTCCTGTTTGCGAATTGTCCAAGAACACTTGGCATTTTTCACACGCGCTCCTTACTTGGAATAATTTGCAATTGGGTATTATTATCTTTCTCAAATAATTCTGAGACTCCAGATTGCTCACAAGCAGTTCACTGTGATTATGCAAGATTAAAAAAAAAAAGTTGGGCTGTCTGGTTCGCCTAATGTTGCATGGCATATTTTTCATTTCCCAGATTGGATTGCCATTACTCTCAGAACTGGAGAGGTCTCTATTCCCTGGCTGAAAGTCCAGTTTTCATGCATTTCTCTACATGTTAATTTAAAATTTGTATTTTTCCCTATACATTCTCCATAAAATTACTTAACAGGTGACTGACAAAGAATGTATATACAAAGGTTTTTTTAAAAAACATTGAAACTGTAATTTCAGCTGCTTATATCTGTTAACATTTTAGATAACTCTGTCTTGGACTGAACAGTTTCTCAGGGCATAGCATCCTGAAGCCTGAGTACCGAAAGTACAGGTGCTTAATATTTTTCTCCACCCAAGCAGTGCACTACCCCTGCAGCCACGTGATCATTAGTGGGAATGCAGCCACCTTACCTATGGCTATAGCTATATTGAAAATTACTGTATTAATAACTTTGTAGTCTTCCAGTTACATGTACCCATTTCAGTGGAACTTTCATATAGGGCAAGTGATATTTATATAAACAGTAAGTATCAGAGCAAAGACAAGGAACTATGTAGTTCACCTCCAAATGAAAACCTTCATCTCGGAAAGCCTGCAACTATTTCAGCATACTATATAAAGTGGAACTGTATGGAGGCTAAGAGAAGCCCACAAGAAAACGTAATCTGATGATGTAGACCCTTGATCCCCTGTGAGATGAGGGCTTCATCAGTCATATCGAAAGCTGTCCCCATCAACCTAACTTTGGAAAGCAATCCCATTGAACAGGTATCTCTTCTTTCATTTTGCTTAGGTTACTAAGAATGAGATGCAGGAAAAAGGGGCCCATGGTGGAGGAAGAGGTGCACCAGAAGATTTCAACAAGCAAAAGGTTTGTTAAACCACACAGGATTCAGCCTGAAGTATCCTCATGTGTTTCACGAAATTACTCCTGAAGAGGTAGCTTAGTTTTTGTAGAGAAGGATAAAGGTGTTTCATGTAATCCTCAGATTCAGAGGGCAACTAAATATTTGTTTTTTCATTGTAAGCCATTTATGTAGAAGATTCTTTACGTTGTGGATCTAATTACATTTACTGTGGTCCATGGGAGAAACTAACTTGAAATTCCAGGCATGTCTCTACAAACAATAGCTGTGGCAGCACACTCCAACTCATACGTTATTTTTATTCCTATGGTACCCTCTCCGTAGTGCTACGTTAGATTTCTTTTTCTTTTTTTAAAAGAGGAAAATTCCTCTTCTGTAATTTCAGCCTTCTTATTTTCAACAGAAATGAGGCAGAAGGGCTCTGCATTTGCTGAGAATATAAGCTTCAAGTGAGGCCTATTTCTCTAAATTACAATCTGCTTTGTCAAATATCTAGGCATCCTCAGCTGATCATGTTTTAAATAGGACTGGCTCCTTTTAAACAAATCACTCGAAAGCCTGGTTCAGAGTTATTTAAAGTGGTTGGTATTTTATGGCACCATGAATGCTGCACAATGCAACTGCTGAGCTTTAAAAACACAGAAACTAGAAAGTGGGTACAAGAAACTACCATCTGTCCCTCTAAACAATTATCGTCCGGCCATCTGTCTATACACTAGATAATGTTTTTGCAGTCGGTAATATTTGATTGAAAAAGCTCTCTCTATGGATACTAAGAAGGGGAAACCATTTTAAGAAAGAAAAATATTGCTGATCAGTCAAGTTTCTCATTTCTGCTAGAAAAGCCTACCATTGCACTGCTTTCTACTGTTAGACAATATGTGAAGGGCACGTTGCAATATTGTATCCCTTAATAATGAAAGGCTTCTTCTCCATCATTATTCCATTATTTATGAAGTCCTTACTATTTTTAAGATAAAATGCACACGAAAAGCTTAAAACCAAATTCAAATCGGGCAAATGATGAGAAGTTTCTTTGAAATTTGCTTTGGACTTTCTTCCCCACTTTTGTTTTGCTCCATCCCAGAGCAGTCACCCAGCAGATGACCAGTTTAAGCCCATCAATGAACCTGGCGGCTGTAGTTCTGCACTGGCCAGCCTGAGCAGGGATTTAGATGGCCAGGAAAGCCCAACCCAGGAGGGACACAGAGCAGGGATTCTCTTGCACATCCATAGACCATTGATGCTACTGCTCCCTAGCGTACTTCAGCTAGTCTGGAACGGCAATTACATGGGCATAACTGCCAAAAGGACTTCCACTTCCTGGTCATGTCTTTGGGAAGGATACCCTTGAGAAGTCTCTTGCCAGGTCATTAGTTCTTACCAACAATCTAGGTTTTGCCCTGCACTTTGCAATTCTATGAGATGAAAGGCTGTGTAGAAATGAACTGCCTGGTATTACATTACACGACAATGCCTCTAATATAATCCTGAATTTGAGCATGTCTGTCTGTTGATTAGGTCATTAGTATCTTTATTGTAGTTACAATTATTAGTGCTTACAAGGCCCACCCCGCAACATGGATAACCGGAGATCTTTCACCAAGACTCAAAAGCATAACGAAGGGCTACATTTGTTTTCCGGCTGTTGCAACTCCTTCATATCTGACTCCTGCAGAGCCAAATGAATGCAGCAGCAGACACAATAACTGAACCAGCATCTGTTTAGAGCCTACCGATAATGAGATTTGTAAAAGCTGCTGAATGTTTTATTAAATAAATCAACCATATTTGTTGTTGGTGAGGAAGAAAAGAAACAGGATTACATGTTTCATGAAGAGGTTAATGCACTGTTTTTCCCCCTTCTATAACAATTAAATCCTTTAAATGCAGGGAAGAATAGTTTAATGATCTAATTCTAATCCTTTAAGACATAAACAAGTAACCAAAAGATTTCAGTCAAATTTGGCAATCTCTAAATCGGTAAAGGTCCAGTGGCAGACCAGAGGCATTTCAAGCCAAGGACACATGAAAGGCAGGGATAGCTTCTCCAGGCCCTNGCGGAGCGGTATGAGGGGTGTACTTTTCATTTCAACTTAACATTTGGGGGTTATGGTTTTGGGTGAGGGTAGCAGTGTCTGTTTTAAGTAAGCGTCATGTTTCATACAACATTTTGAGAGAATTAATAGCATTTTAACAGATTACAGAAAGATTTCCAAAATACACTGCACGTTGAGGATTGGAGTAACTTCACAATGCATTAAAACCCAAAAGCTTCACATCTGCTGTTAGTGCACCTACCATTATGGTGAAAGAGCACAGGCAGCTTATGTGAAGTGTGCTCTGTAACACGTGGCAAGGAAGTACAGAAAATCCCCACTTAGAAAACACACAGTTATTACCAAAAAGCTGAATAAGCACCGCTGTATTTCTTTCTGAATGGGCTCGGGTGTAGAAGATATTCCCTGGAATCTTATGACTAAATCAGAAAACTTGTTCTAGCCTGGAAATGCGGAAACCATGAATGTAGACTTAACACTGGGGTGGAGAGGGGGGCGTAGAAAAAGGACAGGAGACAGCATAAAAAGGACACATACCAGCTGGATTTCCTGAGGCACGTATTTTATTCATAAGTGTAAGATGGTGAATAATTCACATGCAGCAGCATGTAGCAGAAGCAAGTTAAAGAACCCTACAGTGGTCATTCCTGGACTTGACTTTGCCAGTTGCTGCACTGAGTTACTCCAACTCTGTCTTTTGCAAACATTTTTACAGTGGAACTGAAAGCAGACAGCTCAGCTTTTTTTATTTCAGATCCGCAAAGTGATTATACTCTTTGGAAGAGTTGCTGGGAAAGAATAATTCAGTGTAGCAAAGAAAGCTCTTCGTATAGTTTTCAACCAAATGTCTTGAAATAGCACAAGCACATTTTTTTAGAAAGCCATTTACCAGCAGGCTCCAACTGCTTTGCATTCATGGTGCCTAAAATTAACCAAGTAAGCCAACAAAGCTGCTGAAGCCAAGCGGTGTGCCTAACCGTATGGATCTAATTGACTGGCTTAATCTGTACCCTAATACTGGACTGACCTGGAGAAAACCACATACTTATCTGAAGCTGTGAATAGGCTTAACCACTAGAGCTATCCATGAATCAATGCAAGAGAACATCAGTACCTTAACCAAGCCATTGCCACAGCAAGCTCCCCTCACCAAAGGCATGAAGGTCTATCACTCTATCAGAGAGCTCAGCAAAGGGATTGACTCTCAGGTACAAGCGTCTGCAGTAAAACAAGAACCAACACCTAAATTTGGCTAAGATTTTCAGGGCAAAGTCTGGCTTATAGCACACAAACCACGCTGCATTGATACACTTAGCTTGCTTTATTGATTTGGTGTTATAGGCCAAATCTAGATTTGTTGGAGCACATCACAGCTCTTACATGGTCCTTGCACTTGGATTTTGTTTCTATGGAAATTACACGAAGAGGACAGAAAGTTGCTAGCCTATGCTCAGGTCTTGTGCTTCATGCAGAGCACGAAGGTCCAAGGCCCAGGGAATGGAAAGCACTCTTCCACATCTCTCTCATGACATCTTGTTGGAATCAGAAATTTCACTCCAGTCACCCCCAATTTGTGATGGGGAGATCTGGTCAAAGAATGATTTTAATAAGCATCATGTTCTGGCAGAGCCCAGCTTTATTGCTCTCGAGGGCAAAGACCTTAGGTTTGGACAAGGACCCAGGTAAGGTCACTTCAGAGCCTGCTTTCTTTTCTCAGATATTGGAAAACAGCAGCATTTATTACTACTGCTGAAGGCAAAGTCCTGTAAGAGTAGTCAGGATCAATGCTCAATGGCAAGGTGGTACTTAAATTCAGAAATCCCACAGAGACCGAAGATGAGAAGAGTCACATCCTGAAGTCTTAGAAGCCAGGAAAATGGAGAACACAGTTTTACAAGCAAACATGTACACACACAGCCCACACCAGGCATCACTTTCCCGGGGCTTGTTAAACAACTATTTTCTAAGCAATGCTTGGAGAGGAAGTTCAGGAATACAACCTCACCAATTCCTCTATCCAATACTGCAACAATCTGAGGAGTCTTTGTCTAATTAGATGATTCTGGCCACTTTTACAGAAGTGCTGCATTATGAAAACCGATGAGAAGTTCCAGGATCACTGAAGCAGTCAGACTTGTATCACACAACTCCTAGGTTAGAAACAGCTGAGAACTGCCAAATGTCAATGACTTAAACTGGAGTGTCTTGGAATGTCACTGCCCAAAACGTACAGATCCAACTCAGTTGCAACCCCAGTGGCAGGCAGCTAGTGCCCCAGAGCATGGACTTCAAGCACATCAGGCTCCAGACTGAGCAACTTGTTGAGGTCCCTGCAGGCAGTGATAACGACATGTGGAACAGCTTCCAGCTCTCATTGGGATACTATACTTGCCCTCAAACTTCCCTGAAACTTCTCATGTATCTAATCACAACTAAGTTCAAAGCTAAGACTATACCAAGAGAATGAAATACAACTTATTCTATGTTTAAAACATAGTTGAAGATTAAAATGTTAAAACAAAGATGAAAAACACTTGTAGACAGCTCCGTTTAAGCTTTTTTTCATCACTAAATGCAAATTAATCATACTGGACATTTTTTGATAAGAACAGCAAGTCATATCTAAAAAGTTCAACTGAAACACTTTCCCTACACTTTGCGTATTAATTCACTAGCTGATTTGCAGAATTTAGCCTCTAGGCCACAACCTATCAACTTCTTATTTCTTCACTCAAACTACAAGGCAATAAAAAAATGAAGCATTTATGCAAATCAACCCTGTCCAACCTCATATCACAGCACAGTCCTCCAGGTTCCAAATCCAAATTCTACACACCTTCCTCACACATGGCACTTATCTCACCACACCACGAGTAAGCATGCGGTATGGTAGATAAACTCTTATAAGAGGATTATAAAACCTTTACATTTTGTCTTAGTGAAAGGAACAGTGAAGTTTGCTGCAAAAGTCCAGTGAGCAGAGCATTCCTCCTCCCCATCACTCTGAGCATGAGGAGGAGACAGACTTCTCAAGCCCTTCTCACAGCCCCCGGTTTTCCTTCATACACATGCCTCTAATTCTTGAGTGGAAAACTAGTCAAGGGGACAATCTGTGCACAGAAGGGCAGCTTGATAACAGAAAGGGATTAGTTCAAGCTAATAGCACAACTAGAGAGCAAGATAAAACCAGCCTCTCTGGTATGGGAACAGGAAGAAAAAAGGGATCAAGAATGTTTTTCACCTGATTCTTGTCTTTAGACACATTATTTTCAAAATCTCTGGGAAAGGAAAGGCAGCTCAGGGATAATGCCAACAACTGCAATGCTGGTCTGTACAGCCTGAGAGACCAGACCACAGCACTCCACATCTGACAGCTGGGCTGGAAAGTCCCCAGGACAGAAAGATCTCTAAGGCCTTTATTTTGGCTTAGCACCGCCACCCACAGGAGATTCAGTCTGCCTGGGCAGCTTCACCGTAACTCCTTGGCCAGGGAAATCAGCTCCCTGAATTCATGACTGCAAGAACAAAATTTGCTCGCAAGTTCCCAGTGTGGTTTGTGAGGGACCCTAAGGAGGCTATTTCAAGAATCTTGTTTCAATGCTCAAGTATAATTAGCCAACATGATTGCCATCAGCTAACTATGGTTAGCTTTGAATATGGTGTGCTTCTCTTTGGTGTTTCACTGAGCAATGGCACCTTTATTCCATTATCATTTGCTACTATCACCTCTAAGGAGTCACCTACATTCAAGCCTCAGCTAGCTAGAGGTAGCATTACTGACTGCAGTGAGGTCCACCATGTGGTACTGTCTCCAGCCTTTCCTGGTAGCAGAAAGGCTGTGAAAGATGCGAGTCTAAAGTGAGGGACAGATGCAGTGCAAGATTCCTGTAGAGACTGGGCACCTCTATGGCCAGTCCATACAAATACTTTTGTAAACACTCATAACTTCATAGGAGAAGCATGCATTAGCCATCATTTTTACGTTTTAACAACCAAATGGTTCAATGCATTAGGAGAATGCCAGAAAGCGAGGGCTAGCTTTGATGCTTTCTCACAGACATAAATCCCTAGATACAGTCCTGAAACAGGGGCTAGGGTTTTTCTTCTCAGTGACATTTCACTAGAAAACATGCAGTATTCAGGAGTGACTTAATGTAGTAGGGAGACTCCTGTTTCCAGTCTGTGCCCATGTAGACTGAGGTCAGCCAGCAGCTTATGGGAAGCACTTGGTTTTCACTTCAAGTCATCTTTATCATCTCTCCTGCCCAGCAATCAGTAAGGACAACCCACTAAGGTCTCCTGTGCATTTCTATAGGTACAGGTCTCAGCGACGCATCTGCTACAGGGCACCTTGTATGCACTAGGTAACCATCCAGATTCCCCAAAGATGCAACTTGTAAGTGCAGCTGACTCATAAGTGAAAGTAAAGGGGAACTAGGACAAGCACTAGAAATTTTCCCCTCCCTCTCCTTTGTCACCCCATGCTAATTATGCAATTCAGATAAGCAAAGGATTTATGATGCTGTAACAGAAGGGATTCAAAGGTCTTTTTTTTTTTTATTCCAATCTCTCTCAGAAGTAGAAAATGAGAAATCAAAAAGCCAAAGTTATTTTAAGAAGTCATAAGTTACTGCACTCTACTGCCCAGTACAATGAACTATTCTCAGTTCATGTCAGTTGTTAATAAGACTTTAACATAATATAGCAACTCAGCATGATTAAAAATACACCACAAAGGACATTCACCTCTAAAAATAGTTATTAAAAAAAAATTGGACAAAGTCAATCTGAAAATAGATGGAGGAAAGGAAAAGAAGCAAAATAGATTAAGTAGGGCAAATCATATTGGATGCCAGGAATGCGTGCATTATTTCAAGTTCATAAAACATTTTTAATAAATGTATAACTAAAGCATGCAATAGCATATTAGTCCAGTCAGAGTACCCAGCCCCAATCACTTATTTTAAACCACAAATAGCAGACATGCTAGTTCTCTTTTTTCTGATCCTCACAATAGGTTCAGTCATGCAAGGTACTGAGAACTCTGGCATTAACAAATAAAGGCTCCCTGTGTGCATTAAAGATATGAGTAGCCTTGCCCACTGATTTTAGCCTTTAAACTTTGCAAAAAATCCTCCCTGCTGCTTTACCAGGATAATTCAAACCAGCTCTGAACTGGCACCATGAATGTTGATTTCATTAAAAGAAACCCCAAGCCCATTTTTCCTGAAGTTAAGCAGATGCTCAAATGCTCTGCTGGTTCAGTGCCAGAGCACTCAGCACTTGGGACATTCACACATAATATAAATGCGCTATTCTACCTATTAATTGTGATTGCTATCATAGTACATATAGGTAAGTGCAATGCAAGTTTTTAATGCAAAGATTGATGGGAGAGTGAAGATATACTGTTGAAGTTTAAATTTAGCTCCTTGCTGACCCAAGAGACTAACGTCTTGTTTGAGAGAACCAAGTGTTAAAAACCATTTTTTAAGCAATTGATTCACCTTTTCTCCAAGGCAGAGACACTGCAGATTCTAAGTGATGACAGGAAATGCATGTATTAATACCACTTGCACAGGATATTACAAGATTTCCTCCAAATCCTACCAGCAATTGCAAACATAAACGAGAGAAATTTTGTTGTTTCATGAGTTTGTTCAGCATCTCCTTCTTGTGGTATTTCAATATTCAACAAGACCAAATCTATACAGGCCAAGGAATGCAAGTCTAGGTTCACAACATTCCTAACAGTCCATGAATACTATGATAATAGTATCCTATCATAATAGAATTCTACAATAATAGAATTCTATGATTTTGTAGAGGAATATAAGGCATTATTTGTTTAAGATACCATAGGGAATAAAGCCGTAAGACTTCCAGTAATCAAAAAAGGGGCAGGGGAAGGAATGTTAGTGTGCTGATATATAGGTAGTTGCTGAGATGTGCTACTGATAATAGTAATAAAGAACAACAAAAAAAAACACAAAAAAAACCAAACCCAGGGGCACATCCTAAGTGAATACCTGGAAGCACAGAGGTGATCATTGCAGAGGGCAGGTATAATTTTTCTCCACTGGGACTGTAAAGTAGAGGTGGGTATTCTCTGCGCTGTACAAAATCTGGGGGGTCAGAGGGGGTGGGTGTTGCCAGTTCACATATGTAACTAAAGTAGGCAAGTAAAAATATGCAGAAATAACTGAAAGGACTCCATGCCTAATGGCCAGAGTTATCCTGGGTTTCACACTGTTCTGTTCTAAAACTTCAGAGGAAATGTTGGAGCACACGCTTCTTCGGAAAACATCTGTGCAAATCCCAAAACTATTAAGAAAATTACTTTTTTTTCCTTGTGTGGAATTCATGTACCAAAAGATGAGCTGAGTGTCTAAATCTATCTGGACTCACCCTGTCTTAAAAAAAAAACAAAACAAAACAAAAACCACACACCTCAAAACCCACCCCAACTTATTCAACTTACAGCTGTGAATACTTCCGTGAAATGTACATTTCTTTTATGGCTTCCTTCCTGAAACCAAGTCACTTGAATCTCAAATTTAGAATAAGGATTGTTTGGTTCCTAGTGATTAAAACCAGCAAGAACAGTGGAAGTGTTTGAATGCCAAGTCTGTGCAATTTTCTTTCAAAATCCTTAGGTGTCCAAGTCAGAGGGATTTAATTTTCACAGATGCCAAACAGCCACTGACAGGCTTTCTCTGTGCCCTAGCGCTAGGATAGCTTGGCTTTGAGGGGGGGAGACAGGAGCTGGGAGGAGGGGAATTAAACTTCCTCCAATGCAGATACCTCAACAAATATTCAGTGATTTCCTCCTACAAGCGATCTTCTCAGATATATAATGAAATAAAAAAACTATTTTGTATAGCTCCAGAGACAGTCTAATCCCTGTAATTTTGCCAGTATGAGACCACATGCACTCTGAAGTGCCAAGTATTTCAATAACTTGCCTACTAGAATATAAAAAAAAAAATTAATCTTACTGAATACAGGAACATATTTAACTAAACCTACAGATATACATTGGCTGTAATAGACAAAGTGTGCAACAAAAAAGCAGCCCAGAAAACACACACTTTCACCCCTATGTATTTTAGAATCCAAAAGAAAGGTTAAGCTTTGGAAAAATGTTATTGAATCTTGTAAATACTACTTCACCTCAATAGCGTAAAACTCATTTTCTCTTCTCTACTGATATGGATCTATTGAAGGTATTGAACGGACTTAAGTCCAGCCATATAAACCAAGCAAACAGAATTGGTGAAGGTGCCAATAGGTCCGTCAAGATCTTGTGGCCTTTGCAAAGTACAATAGCCTGGACTTAGGTCAGTGAGTATGTTACTATTTGAGGAACTATCTTAAAAGGGCATATGCTAGTGGAAAATTGAACTGTCTCTAGCTCAGTGTATTTCTTGAATAAAATGACCTAGCTACAGTATTTATAATTTGTGCACTAGGACTTGATCCAAAGCCCATTCAAGTCATCCGAAAGGCTCTCATTGATCTAAGCGGACTTCAGATTAGGTAGTAATTGGTTTTATTCAGTTTGCTTTTTCTTCCAGAGCAACAAACAGCATCTTTATCCACCAAATATGCACCTCTACCATTACTCTAATCTTTACTTAAAACCAGGATTCAGTGCGTCTGCATCAGAGGTTGGAAACAGATGTGTTTGTTTCCGTGTTTAACATGGAAAACATTTTTATCTTCACAAATACTAGCTGACTGAAATTTCACCAGAATGAGTAGGTTAATTAAGATATTTTTATGTGGAAATTCTTCCTATTAGCGCCTCGAGAAAAGACTTTTGGTTTATATTATGCATCTCAGGATTTAGACATTAACAAAGGGGGCAGGTGAGTTGATTAAGTGATTACCAAGGGTATCAAAAGGAACATATAAATGCCTGCAGATTAAACAATACCATTTTGCCAACAACTACTTAAAGTGCTTCACCTTTCAGGAGACCTCTGATACGGACACAGAGTTTACCACGTGGGCCAGATGAGATCAGTCCACCATCAAGACCATACAGAGGTTGGATAGATTTGCTGGCCAACTGATGGTTCAATCAGCTCAGCATGAAGGAACCCAGAAATGGCTTCTCTCCTGCCTCAGAAAGTCTCTGCACCCTCATGGAGTAAGGCTGCCACAGTGTAAAGAGAAAAACATTTCAGTGTAGAAAGCAGAAGAGGACACAAGGAGACACAAGGAAAAAGAAAGGAAAGGAAGAAAAATGCTTTGTGCTGTTACCTGTAGAGCAGCAAACTTATCCACTGCCCTTCACCTGCACCTCCTGC
Organism: Ibidorhyncha struthersii; assembly: GCA_013398815.1. NCBI lineage: Eukaryota > Metazoa > Chordata > Aves > Charadriiformes > Charadriidae > Ibidorhyncha > Ibidorhyncha struthersii. The sequence goes on along the minus strand of VZSZ01006513.1, from coordinate 196,974 downwards.
CTAACACCAGACTATGCCAAAACAAACATCATCTCAGTCAGCATGGTATCAGAAAAATTCCTAGAAAAGCGAGTTCTGGAATAATCATGAAACGGTCAATCCCAGACTGCTGTAATTACAAACCAATGTCTTTAGCAAGAAGATTTTTAAAATAAATTACTGGAACTTCTCACTGAACTTGGTAACAGTCTGGGACTGGGCCAAAAAGCCCCAACAGATGTAGACATTCTGCCATGTTTGCTTACACAGGGATACAGCTCTTGCTCACAGGGAGTGGTCATGTGAAAGAAAAGTCAGTGCATTCTTTCAGACCAATAATGACATTGCTTAAGAAGAATTCAGAGTTCGGACTGATTAAGTTCAATTTGCTAGTATGAAAGAGTGTCCCGGTGTGTGTATAGATTTGATAGATAAAAAGTAATAGTGACCTGAGCAAGATGCAAACGGTATGGAATAATAAGGGGTGGAATGTCCTGGTTTGAGGTTAAACAGGACCAGTTTTGTTCAGTCACTTTGCTTTTTAGCTGGGCCTCTTCTAACTACTGAAATTAACAGCACATTGTGCAGACACTGTTCACTCTCAGGGTGGCCAGACCCATGTTTATAGCTGATGCCCAGGCATGGTATACGGAGAGGTTCCTGCTTATACCTATTGCTCTAACACCCACGGGCAGCTCATTTGGTACTTGCCCCATTGGAGGGTCAGAAGCAGAAAAGCCCAGAGAGGTCCCACCTGCGGGGAGGAGCGGACAGGACGGGGGACCCACAAATGACCACCAGGGTATTCCATCCCATCTGCCTCACGCTCAGTATAAAAGCTGAGAGATCAAAGGGTCAGCTCTCTTTCTTCAATGGCTGACGTCTGAGGAGGACTCTGCCTGTTCGTCTGCCTTTGATCCTGAATCCAGATCTGGAATCCAGTTCCCATCCATCACTGAATCCAGTCTGGGACTTCCCCAGTGCCAGCTGGTGACGTGATGGTCATCCTGGGAACCTGATACAGTTTTGTATATATTTCACTATTTTCCATTTATCTTATTATTAATATTTCATTAAAGTAGTTTAGTTCCTTCTAAACTCTTAAGTCTCCTTTTCCCTCCTGTGCCTCTCTCTTTGAAGAGGTGGGGGAAGCATCTGTCCGACCCATCTGGGGTGTCCCGCAGTCAAGTCAGCTTAAACCCCAACAGAGACAAAAAACAATATGAGGTAAAACCCACTGAATTATGTGTATATATTTCATCACTTTCTTGTAATACGGGACATTTTAGGACCCTCTGCCTGAAAAGGAAACACTTCCCTCAAAAGATTACTTGCATTTTCAGCAATATAAATATATATATATATGTAGAAATGTAATATTCTTTTCTCCTAGCAAAAAATACAAATGATGCAGCTGTAAGAGAAAACCTGAGATCTTGGCTACTAGCATTGTCAGTCTAATCCAGAGTTTCAGATCCACCTCTCTCCCCCAATACCTCAGTTGAAAGAAGTTTCTCCGTTTATTTTTTTAATGCAGGCTTACATGCCCTCCAGCTATTGGAATAGAAACACAAAAGCAGATGCAGTGTTAATTTAATTCTGTAGCAAGTTTTCACTGGCACAGGAGCAACATCAAAGACAGTCTAAGAATATCAAATTAAAGCCATCCATCATGCATGTTGCACCACATTGTCCAAATGGCTTAACCAGTATCAATGAGGATTTAACTGTCACCAGGAAGTGGAAACACTGGTATTGTAGGCCTAAAATTAGAGTAGATTTGAGTAAATTGGATGATTATTAGAGGGGGGACATTAACACAAGCTTCGGTACAGCAAGTTCAAAGCCCGTAATCAATCTTCACCAGGTAATCAACACCCATGTGTCATTGAAAATATTGATGCTTTGTTAGATTACAGGAGAATACCAAAAAAGCTCCTAACTTTATTAACACGAAAGTACTAAGCAGATCAAGCCTAATTAAGGATAGCAGCTACCCTGGCTACCTGCTTTGTCATTTAACCTACCAGCCTCAGCACCCCCAGATGCACAATGTGTGACACACCTGCCCTTTGTGGAAAGGTGAAGTGTCACAGCTCTGAAGCCTGCAATCTGTGTTCTCCAAGTATCTCCATTTTTATAAATACACGGATAATTTTATAGGAAAGTTTGCCAGATAGGCAGATAATATTAAGAGCAATTAACATCTCAAAAATTCTAACATGCTAAAATACTTGAAGCCACTTAAGGAAATAGTCCTTTCTTTCACATAGCCCAAGGCTTGCACTGAATTGCACACTTGTCATTACAACAACTGGTGAAGCTTCGTGTTAAGACTTTGCCCGTTAAAACACTGCATGTCACCCCCAGCATCTAAGGAGGTATCCAAGTACCTATGCGATCTCCTGCTCGTTTCACAGCCTGAGTGAAGAACGTCGAGAGAGGCTTTACAGCACCCTGTGCAACAGCCTGACCTGCAGCCACGAGTGTGGAGGGGGACCTGGTGCCAGGGGATGGCACTGGAAGGAGAAGGTGACTGCTTCAGAGCCAAGGATGTCCTCTGGGACTGAGCCACGGGGGAAAACAGTGGGGAACACTTGTTAAGAAGAAAGAGGAAAAAGGAAAATAAAAATACAAAGCATGCGCTACTGCCCTGGACATCCAACCCCCAGTGCAGGCAGCGGCTGCAGGGTCCCCGCTGAGGGGAGCTGAGGGCCGGTTCGGGCGGGTTCCGGCGGCCCCGGGGCAGGGCGGGGCCGCGCCCCTCAGCCGGGCCGGCGGCGCCCCGGGGAACGCGGGTTTGAGAAAGGGCGAAAGGCCGCCGGGCGGTGAGGGGAACGGTGTGAGAGACAGCCCGGGACACGGAGGGCCGGGCAGGGGCAGGGAGGAGCCGCTCCAGGCCCCCGGCAGAGACTCCCCTGCGGCCACGGGGGGACCCCGGGGAGATGGTTTTCCTGACAGGAATCGCAGCCACGGAGGGCCCCGCTGGAGCAGGAGAACGCGTGAGGAGGAAGGGGCNGAAGAAGGGGGGAGGGAAGGTACTCCGTAGTTTTGTCTTTGTTTCTACCATCCTACTCTTGTTTTAACTAGCAATAAATGAAATTAATTTGCCTTAAGTCTGTTTCATGGTAGTAACTGATAAGCTACCTCCCTGCCTTTATCTCAGACTATGAGCTTTTTCATCTTATTTTGTCCCCTGTCCTGTTGGGATGGGGGAAGGGCGCGGTGGGGGGAGTGAGAGGGCGGCTGGGTGGGCGTCTGGCAGCCGGACAAGGTCAGCCCACCACAGCTGTGGTGTAAAAATCCCCATGCCTGTTGCCTGGGGATGGAGAATCCAAAAGCAAGGCAGAACTGGGATGAAGGGAAGTGCGTGTTGTGATTATTCGCCCATCATCCAGAGAGGGACTTCTGAAACTATTTTCAGGTTTGATAAAATGAAACTAAAACTTCAGAAACAACACAAAACCAATCGCATACACATGGTCAGGCAACTGGAGCTTTTGGTTTTGTTTGTTTTTTTTTAAAAAACAACAACAACACCCACAACCCACACTGTACACAGACAACAGTCTGAAATTCATACTGAAATCTTCAGCCTTTGCCACTGGAAAAAAAAAAAAAAGTTATGACGCCATGTATTTATCAAGCACTAAAATATCTGAAAAGTATTATCCCAGTGCACATAAACAATGCAAACAGCAATCACAATTTAAAGTTCGATTTAGTTTTCATTTATATTCAGAGATGGCTGAGTTATATCACTGCACAAATCGTGATTGTCACAATGACTGCGAAAGTAACATTTCATCAGATAAATCTACCATCTTCAAAAGCAAGAAGAGTAATTACAAAAATCAATTTTCCACTCGTTACAGAAAGCGTAAGGATCACTAAAGATCGTTACAACTGCCATAGTGCTTTCAGTAATTTACACAGCAACTTCTCAATTGTTCATGGTGGACTGTCGCATATAAGACAGTGTGCAAATGAAGAACATAAAAATAATTCAAGCAACGCTTCTGAGAACAAAACTGTTCCAAAAAAAAAAAACATTCTTGGAAAGAAACATGAAAATACAGACAAAACCCCATTGGTGGTTGCTACAGAAACAGCCAGAGTGTATCACAGTATCATCCACAGTTATTCATACAGATCACTTAACTGAGACAGCAAATTAAATAGACCGACTCTCCCCAAGAGAACAAAAATGATACATCGCAGTAAGACAAAAATCTTTGTGCACTGCCAGCAATACATTAGTTCCTCTTTTAAATGAGAAAACAATTACAGACTTGGCTGAGAAGTAAAACTTTTTCCTCCTCTGTGGCTACTAATACTTCAAATCCTGGAAGCATTGATACGATTTTCATAAACGTTTGTCAGCAGACAGCTGAAAGACAACTGTAAAGCTGATTTAGAAATATTTGAAATATAAAAGTGTAGCTAAATCAAATGCTGTAAACTTTTTTCAAAAGTTGCAAGTGATAATTCCAACATTGTCTTTCAGAGACATCCCTCTAACCACAAATAAACAGAAAATCAGTATAAACACTTGCTTCAAACTGTTCAGTTCATATTCTTGATGGTGTAATGAATTGTGGTACAGATAAATCATTAATTTGGAAGAAGAGAAACATATTCAGTCACTTTTCCTCATCTACAAAAACAATTTTACAATTAGAGAACATACTTTGTTTTATAAGTCTTGATGCATAAAAAGCTGAGGTCATGCCCCCAAAGGATGATTAGTTCTGTATCCTACTATCTTCTTATTTCTGTACCTTACAGTGAAAACCAGTTTTCTGAGTGATAGGAATTATTTTTGAAAAAACACTGCAAAGGAGGGACTATGGACAGAATTTGTCTGTGATTATTTCTATTGTAGTGATTTTCATTCCTAATATAATTCAGTGATCACTATCTAATGAAATGAGAAGTGTTGACTTTTCAGAAATTGTAAGTGCTCCTGAGTACCTGCAGCTTGCAACAATTACAGGAGGGATTGTTTACATGAGTATTGTGCAGAACCATGAATGCACTCCTGAAGTCTTTCATTGGAAAATGGTCCAATGCGCCACCTTCAAATTCCAGTTGTCAATCTTAAAACATAGATGTTATTTTAGACTACCTTAAGTCCAGGAAGAAAAGCTTTTCCTTTGTATGCAGACAGACAAACCTTCTGCTCTGTTGATTCTTTAAGGAAGAACTTTGATCATAGTTCGTTCCAGTTGTACTTACACAGAGCTCTATTAATTGATTAAAAAAGCAAAGACAAAGCCATATGAAAACATACTGATTGTAAAGTGACTCTTTAAATGAGTTTAAATTTATTGCAGTTTAATACAAAGGTACACACGAGAAAAATATGACATACTAATGGGTATCCAATTTCCCTGAAACGTCCCTCAAAATGTGATATTGTCCCTTACTTTTCATGCAGTTGATCCTTTCCCCACCCCACCCAAGAAAAATGGTCAACTACTTCATGATAATATGTAGCATTCAGTGGAAATAAGATTTAAGCTCAATACAAACATAATACTGGTTTTCTTTGTGGTATGCATTCAGTAAACCCATAAAAAACTTCAGGTTATTCAATGTCACATTAGAGCCAGGTCACACAGTCTAACATACTTAAGCAGTGCTAGACAGTGGACACCTATTCTCTCTCATTTCTCACTTCATCAACAGATTACGGTACTCTGCAAGGCTCAGACCTGAACAGAATAAAAGTGATATCCCTTCCTCGGCGCTCATGTTCCAAAGTGAAAATTTAAGTAGCTAAACCCTTGCAGTAGACAGATTCAGCAAGCTCTTCAAGCTACTTTAAACATGCAAGTTTAACTGGACATCAGGGACTTCATTTGGCACAAACCTTGGCTAGAGCTCAAACTACAGTAACAGCCTGTAGCTGGAGGGTCAGGATAGCATATCCTCAATTAGAGCAGCCCCAAGCCTTCTCGGGAGCTAACCTGTCACCTGCTTTGCTCCACGATTGGATGCATGACACCAAGAAGATGGGAACAGGTGTATTGGCATTTCATCTTTCTGCAGCACCATATTTTCCTCAAGGACTCCCCTGTCACTTTTCCCTTGGCATTCAGTCTCTGTGTTCACCTTTTCAGTTTCCAGACCAGCCCACCATCCTGTTTGGCCAGGCTAGCAGTGCTTTACCAGGAACATCCTCTACCACTGCCCCTTCTCAGTATCAACCTGCTCAGAGAAGCAGGGGACAGATACTGTTTTTATGTGCTTTACAGAAACCATGGCCCCAACTCAAAAGTGGCAGACACCAGACATGGTTCACATGTACTCCTGACAACTGTGCACCTTCGCCTCTCACCAGAGCAACACTCTTCCAACATCCAGCTCTCAAATATATGTCATCTTCCTTCTACATCTTGTTCCTCCACCACAGAAGTTAGAAGGTAAACAAAGTTTATCATAAATGAAATCAGCTGTACTCAAAACTCAGCGACAGCTGCCCCAGACCAAGTGCCAGCCATCTAGTAGGCAAGATGCAAGAAACTAATTTTCCTTCATCTTGTTGCCCAAGTGTTCAGAGCAAAACATAGCAGCAACCTCTTTTACTAATTGCCTATTAATGGTTCTCAATTACATTAAAAAAAATAGAGTGTTTTAAAATTGTTTAACCCATTATAATCCCAGCAGGAGAAACTCAAAAGATAATAAAAGAAGTTATTTCAAAAGGTTTATGAAGAGCTGTCCCACTATGGTTCCTACAGAAGTCTGCTCTTTTTGTAAATCTTAAAAGCTCCAACAAGCATTTGATAGGAAATGTTGTCTTTGACAGAGACCATTTGGAGCCACCTTCTGAATAAAAAATAAATTGATCTGTGAAGAAGGTTCTGAAACGCCACACTTAAAACACTTTGCACCCTTCTTTACCTTTTGAAGTTGACTTGCACACATTTTTAAGACTCTGGGGAACCCCAAAATAAAGGATATAAGCACAAGGGCTGAGACTATGCCCAGAAATTGAGCAGTTGCTGAGAAGGTTTCGAGGAGGCTACTCAGCACCGTTACATCTCAGCTCTGTTCCAGTCCTGCCGCCACCTCCACTGCTAAAGGAGGGTGCAGAGAGGTCCTGCTGCAGAACCATGGGAGAAAGGCTTCTTCAGTCAAGGCAGGAGACAAATTCCTACCAAGTCACATTACATTAGTCTTCTCTGCTGCCACTACTAGCGGAGTCGTTAATTTTGCCAGTGCTGCTGGCACAGCACTTGAGTGCTTGCACAACTCAAAGAGGTTTCCATTTATTGTTTATGAGGCAGGCAGCAACATTTTGAGGGGAACAGCTCTGCTATTTCTTTTCTGGCCACATAACTTTGAAGGCTGCTTCTGTCAAAGACGACTCTTCCTTACCTGTTGCCAATTTCTTGACTGTACCAGCACTAACTAAAACTGAGCTGGGTGCAAGAAGTGTTTTGCATTTGTGGCTAGATGAGAATCCTTCAGAGAGGGGTGTTAAAAAAATCAAAGCGCTACCAAAATCCCCCCCATCCCAGTGAGTAAAGGGATAGACTTTACACGACAGAGAGACTTCAGTAGCCAGTAAGGGACAGTTAGGTATTTTTTTCTTCCTGAAGGAAGAATGCAAGTCAGGCAAGCTGGAAAATGCCTGGCTCTGAGAATTATGGGACAAGCCTGGGAAGAGTATGACTAGGACAAAAGGGCCTCACCTCAAAGTCTCTGGATAGATACCATGACAAATGCCCCACATCTAACATATTAGACACTTAAGGTTGACCATCCTGCCACCAGACGCTACCGACAGAAAAATTGGCTGTGCCAGGAGCAGGCCAGTGTAAGAAGGACGGTTTAGTTTCTCTACTGCGCAAGCACCACTGCGAGGGAATGGATCTGCTTCTGATGTGTGGGTACACAGAGAGGACACAGCTTGAAGCCCTGCTCCAAGTACCAGAGTGACTTGCCACTGTTTTCTTTTCCGTTTCTCCAGACAGGTACCAAGTAAATGCAAAAGCACTTGGCAAAGTAGCCAGAGCACATGTCACGCAGCACCCAAACTATTTTCTGAAAAATGAGATTCCTTGATGGTCATTTATTTTACTACAAAAAACTCCACTGTCCTCTCCTGCCAGCAGCACACACAAGGCCTGTTGTAACAGGCTTCTAATATCATCCATTGAACCCTGTAATTCTTGGCAAGATGCAGCAGCTTTGCCTGTGCAAAGCATGACAGGCAGCCCACCGCGCTGCCCACCGCGACACAGCCCCTTAGGGTGTGCGATCGGGATGCAGGATGGAACAGCACACTACAACTGGCAGATTATAATGACTTTTCACTGTCTGCTGTAACAGGTGCTTCTGCAATGTGCAAGTTAAACTGTGTGCAGTACGTCAGCAGAAGGAGAAGGGGAGGTTAAGGAAACCCCTGCCCAAATTGCTTGGCTGTTATTGGCTTTGAAGAGAGGATTCCTTGCTGGGTTTTTCAAAGCACATAACTAGACAGGCACAGGAGGTCCAGCAGGGCCACCCCAAAGAGATAAACACACACACAAACCTGTGGGCCAGGGCCAGCTAAACCTTTGGCTACGTGCTTATGCTGCATTAGCTAAGTACAAGTGGATTTAATGAAGCATGTATAAAAAAGCTGCAAGGCTTAAATCAGGCTGATTTTTTAACAAGCGTGCCATTGTTAAAGGGCTTTGTGAGCACTTTTACCTAAGCAGTGTAACTATGACATTAAAAAGTCCACATCAGCCTTTTTCTTTGAAAATCTAACCCCTAATGTTTGGCTGATCTCAATGCATTTGAATTGCTGTTATTTGATGTGGTGGTTGTTACGACTAGAAAAGCTTGCTTCAACCAGATAGAAAACAATTTCGAAAAGAAATACATAGTGCCCAGCCATCGAAGAATGCAGCTGTCCTTGTGCCAGTTCAACTCACTCTGTCACTCACTGGGCTTCATTGGTAAGAAACACTGGAGGATCCATAAATGCAGCTCAACAGTACCTTCAGCTTTATGTATGATAGGGAGAATAGCTGATGTTTGCCAGTCTGTCCATTATATATTCAAGGAATCAGGCTGTTTTCCAGAGAGGGCAAATCTGTATGCTACCTCTAAGAGAAGTCATCATAGTCAGTATTTCGCACAGCATAGAACAAGACAGACAAGGCAGGAGTCCCTGCTTTCAAGGATGCAACATTACTAACTCCACCATATTTCCAGATGCTAGCAGAATTTTTGTAGACAGCCTGCTCCTACATCTTCAGAATACATCAGTTCAGCTACAAACCAAAGTCACTATAGAAATCCTCCTCTTTCTATCTCGCTCACCTCTCTATCCTTTTCTAAATGGCCATCAGTGCAGCCCTACATGGAAATGGATTGTTAACTGAGTTTAGGAACACAGAGCTGAAGAACCTTTTCTTTTCCACCAAAACATGAATTATGAAGTCTTCTTACCTGGGTTTGCACTTTTTCTAGCAAATGGAGAAAAGCCATGAATAAGACTTCTGCACAAATGGAATGACGTGGTATTTCACAATAGCACAATCTAAAGAGGTGTCCTATCACTAACTTCACTCAGCAATACTAAAAAAAACTCACCAACCTCCCCCACGAATTACCCACAGCAAAGTAAAAGAGCAAATTGGGAGAACCAAACTGGGCATTTACACTGATGAGAAAGAATGTGCATAAATACCCAACTTTTGTTAGCAACTGTGACAGAATGCGACATATTATATATTTTCATATCCTTGACGCATGCGAGAGAATCCTGTCAAACTTCTCTATTATTTCAAAGTGTCCAGAATGGGACCTTACAGATGGCATTGCAACTATTTTTTTTTTTCCTCTGTTATAGCTTTAACAAACATTATTTGGAAACACGTTAGCAAGACTGTCAGCTGCTCTATCAACATGCCAACTTTGAAGTCCACATAGTCATCACCATTTATGCCAGCTGAAAACCTGGTATTTGCACAGTTAAGGTTGGTAATTCTATGCATTAGTAAGATTCTTTGTCTTCCCATTATAAGAGCCTGTTTTCTCTTTCCCCCTAAGGTTAGCCAATGTACACAATACTGAATATTTTTATAAAGGGTCTTGACCTCTAGCTGATTTGAAGTACATACAAACTTTAGCCAAAACAATTTAGCCATTCTTAACAGCATAGTAAAGAAAGCACATGTGGATTTTTTTCTGTGACCCTCAATCAGATCTTTGAGATCTGTCTATAGATATTTTTCTCTACTGTAAGCTCTCCCAAAACGATCAAAAGTCAGATTTTTGTGAGGAAAAAAAAAAAAAAAAAAGGGAATACTTCACTTAAATAGAGAAGAACCTGAAAAAGACTACAGAAAACAGAATGGAAATCAGTTGTATACTCCACTTTCCCATCTACCACATCAACACTGTAAATAACTATGTCAGCCTGAGCGTGGATGCAGGTGACTCAATGACAGAGTGGAAGCAAAACCTGCTCAGTCCCACCCGGTCCCTGGGAAGGTTTTCCCCTGATCCTAGTGGTCCAGCTGGCAGATCTTCTTGGAATTATGAGTCTCTCTGTGAGAGATGCCAGGACTCTCCAACCCCTTGCCTATGCGCTCCAGTCTCATGAACCTTGTCTTGATGCAGACTCGCTAGCTCTCTAGGAAAGGAGTAATTTCGCCCTCTCTATCGGCATATCCACCTAACTCAATCTTTTTAAAGGAAAACCTCACAATGCAACCAGAAAGGCCAAATACTTTCTACGCCACCATCAACTTCTTAAGAGCTAAAGTTTCTTTTCCAGGCCCTAGAGATGGTAAATATTTGGAATTGAATAGGCATGCCATAGGGAAAGATATTCCCTATATTATCCTCATGAAAGTCTATCCAAGTTGGCCAGACTGAGTTTTGAAGAACTATAAATGGAACACAGTCAACAAAAGCACTCTATTTTAGTCTTTAAAATACTTCATAATCTCATTTTCACTGAATGTGCTCCATCTTTTCCTACACATAACTGTGACATACGCAGCTGTAGAGAACTACCACACATGTGCCAGCACTGAAGCTCATCTGAAAGAGCAGCGGAGAGGTCCATGCTAAATTAGACCCAACAGAATAGGAAGAGAAGGGCCAGTCTCATAACTAGGGCAATGATGTTATCGGACTGAGAGAACAGCAGGGATACAGACATAAGTACTCAGTTTACAGAAACTACTCTTAAACTGTTAGAGTGCAATATTGGCACTAAAGAATCCGATGCTAAAGGTCTTAAATTGAGCGCCCCAAGCTGGCAGAAGACTTTTGACCTATCTCTCTTTTGCTTCAGCTTCCCTGAGTTGCTGTCACCACTTCATCTCACAGGCTTGTTGTGAAGATAAAGTCATCATCAGTGCTTGTGAAGCTTTCAGACACTGCACTGGTGACTGCTGTTAAAAAGCCCATGAGGAGATTTAGATTTCCTTTTCAGAGCGGTGTTTGAATAGTGTGCCATAAATAAAGCATGGGACCACACACTGAACAACGGGGAAAACATAATACTGAATAGCTGCTCATTTAGTGAGTGCTATTCATCCTGCTCACTGAATGAGGCAGAAGGAAAAAAAAAAAAAAAGTATATGATCATGTAATTAAAGACTGTATCATAATGCAGACACACAAGGGGCCTGAATCAGGGTTGCACTGACAACCTTATGTTTGATTGCTTAATTTTGCAACCTTAATGATGTTTCTTTAATGTAGTTTAACACTGCATTTGAGTTCTTTCTTTAAAAACTGTATTTGTCAGCAAATGCAAGTAACCCAATGCATTATGTATATTTGGTTCCCTCCAGGTCTTTCAGTATTCTAAGAATGGTTGCCAAATAACATATTTAACATGATTTTCAAAGATTTTTTCTGCAAAGTATTTTCCTGTTTAAATACTTTCTGTCAATTGGTTGAAATACCTCCAATACAAAGCCATGAAGTGAACCAGCACTTTTATCATAATTATGCAATGCAATTTTAGTCAAATTTCAACTTTGCTTTGCCTCTCTACAAAAACAAGAAAATTCCCTCTCTATCATAGTGGGACTAACATGATAAAATGAGACTGAGAATTACTGACAGTCCTTTACCAGGACAGTGAAGCCATTGCTGTCTGAGCAAAGAGAGAGCTGGTGGGAAACCATGTCTCTTAAACATTACAAATGAAAGTATTTTCACTTATTCATGTGAGTTGCTGAGGTGTTTCCTATACCAACATTCCCGTACTGTCCTGTGCACTGAAACTTGAGAAGCAATGGTGCCCAGTGTGGCATTTGCACCATTTCAAATGGGCTTTAATATTACACATATTGCACATACAGCCATGGGAACCCAAACTCCTACATAATAAGACTAAGGCTTCAGCTTTGTTTTTTAAATCCCGTTCTAAAAACACACACGATTTAAGTAATTTGAAATGGGAAGCTAAATCACTTCCCACTAGCCAAATTCACTGCATTTTGTTCTAGAAATGCCAGAAATGACTGTACTTAGTCAATACCTTTAGCTCGTGGTTTCACTGAAGAAAAGATTGTGAGTCCAAAATGACAGAAAGATGGAAGGCCTCAGATACAGGTAACTCCAGACAACAAGAGCAATTATACATCCTACCGGGGTACAAAGGAGTCCTAGAACCTTGATTTGCCTTTTTTGTTTGATTGCTTTTATTTTGTTTTTACCTGGACCACATTTGTAAGGCACCTTCCTTTAGTCAGGAGACAGCGTCATTTCCTAAAGGCAGAGCACATACAGAACACCCCAAATGGAGGCGTACACAACGCTCTCCCATGCATAACATGCTTTTTCTCATTTCTTGCCTTTCACCCTGCCCTCCCCCCAGAATACAAGATTCTGGTATTTACAGCAAAACTACCTCCTCCCAATGAGTGTTCGTGGAAGGCAATGGAATGAACAAAGTACACCACCCCTTTTTGTACACACTAACCCCTTAAGTCAGCAGCAATCTGCCAGCAAGCCATTTCGTGTCCAAAATGTCTTAACGAGAGGCAGATGGGAGCTAGAGTTCTCAGTCAGAACTGATAACCACATATATAAAAAAAAAATTATAATAGAAATCAGAGCATCTCCATACTACACTGATGGGCGTCTGGATACACAGTCTGTTTGCAGACCAGCCCCACAAACAGCACGACAGCTCATGGACTTCCATTTTGAGGGGCAGGCACAAGTTGTTGGCATCCTATCCCCTTCACAGACACCCACCCCACCCCCCTTACTTTTTAGCTGTTATAGCACATCTCTTAATTGANCCTTTATTTTTTTTCTTAGAAATATACAGGATAGCAAGGAATAGCCTTGCTTTAGGGGAATATGTCACAGTGGAGTCATTAGGACAACCTTCCAAATGTTTTTGGTTGGCTGGGAAAGTGTCTTGGTTAACATCTTTTGACAAAAAAAAACCACCACTGTAGACAAAAAAAAAAAACACCCTGGATGAATGCTAGTCAGTAGATATTTTATCAGAGGCCACTCAATAAGTGACATAAATAAAACAGTTACTGACAGCAGAAACAGACACACATATGTACAGTCCAACCCCTTTAAAAAATCCATCTGCCTTGCCTTGTGGATTCTATTGAATATCAATAACTTTTTTAGTTTTCTCATTATGTAGCACATTGTCCAAACAATATGCAAACAGTCAGTATCTGATAGTCCCCAAAGACTGGGTGATATTTAGGTGTCAAGTACATTCAGAGCAGGTTTTCCACAACAGAGTTGGAAAATACTAACAAATTCTTGCAACGCAGAGTTGTAGGTACCTTGTGGAGGTGGTAATCTGCATGTATAAAGCAGAAGCCATTTGCGCTCCATACACAGACCAGGTCTTTCTTGTCCCAGATACTGTATAGACTGAGCACGTGGTTTCTAGCCAAGACAGATGACAGTCCTTAGGAAACATCTTTGCTCAGTGTTGCCCTAGTAAGAACCATGGTGTATTTAGCTTCATGCAATGCCACATTGTGAGGCCATACAGCTTCCAGTGCTCCCAAACCTGCTCACTCAGGAGATTTTATAGTACCAGGCAAATGCATCATAAGTCTGAGTAAAGATCAGAGAAGCAATGGGCATCACCTGCTTATTGCCATGGATCTCTATGGTGTCACAGGTATCATGTGCTGCACACCACACGTGGCTTCTCACCAGCTCGAATCTCCCCCTGCAGTCACTCCCACAGACACTCCCCATGACAGATCAGCAGATATGGTCTCAGTACAGCTCCTCCAAGCCAGAAGCCTCTACACACAGGCCTGATGGAGGAGAGAAGCAGTTCCAAAGCAGACTAAAGGGAATATTTCATGCATGAGGGACAATTCAAAAGAAGCAAGGGAAAGCCAGTATCTTCAGAACACATGTGTGCTGATAAATGAGATGGAATAAAAATCACATCTTGTCAGGTGTTAGATAGCTAAGCAGCTTACAGTTGATGTGATGAGTAAGGAGAGAGCTAAAGAAAGCAAGGTGCAGGAGAGTTAAGATACTTATGACCAGAGGTGGATGCAGAACTTTATCCAAATTGTGAAGCCATCACTGTTGCACAGGTGTAGCAGCACCACAACATACAGGAACACTGGCCAGTGCTAACGCTATGGAGAATGAATCAAAAGTGTATCATTAGATGCTGCACAATGAAGGATAGTAAAGTATCTGGGCATCTCCTTTTAAGTGTTAGCAGCTTGCGGGATAGGCTCCAGATCAGGGGAGAAGGGAGATCACCTGTATGTTAGCAATGAGGTAACTGGGGTCCCAAAAGCCCTCCTCCTCACCCTGGCACGCGAGCTGCTTTCTCTGTCCTGGCTGGCTTTGAGACAACAGTGCTGTAAAGCAGCAGTGGAGATGGAGTAAGCGCTTTCTAACATACAGCTCCAACACTGTCGCTGCTGTGGGCAAGCGGGTGTTTTGGGGGAACCTCTGCATGCCAGTGCAGAACAGGCACTCGAATTCCTGCTTTTCTTTATTTGTGGCTTGTGTTTTCTGTTGTCATTCAAACCTGAATTATCTTCCAATAAACTGTTGCTTACAATTACTGCTTCCAGACTACATTTAATGCTTTCCTGACACACTGTTAGAGAGATATATATTATTAGTTTTTTCAAATCAATGCTTAAATGAATAATTTGTATGCACCAGTGAGCTTTACTTGAAATCTAGCAACATGTCTAAAAATAACTGTTGTGCCAATGGCTAAATTCTGGCAAGTCACTGAATCAAAAGCAGTGTGACAGAGGTGATTGGAAGATGGAAATAATTAAGCAGGGTTTTTTTTCCCCATTTTGTTTTCATCATGAAAAAAAACATTTTGCCTAACAGATGAAAATTTGAAGTGTTCTGTAGGAGACACCTTTTATTTTCCTCAATAATGAGCCAATTCCAACACCCAAAACAACAAACCACAAGAATAAATGCATGACTTGTATGCATTTTTGGTTTTCTTCTAGCTTTTTTTTTTTTTTTTTTTTTTCCCCAGAGAGCCTGAAATGTAAAAGTGTCTTGAAGTTCCCCAAGGAAATTTGCACAACAGATGGTAAGATAGTGTAGTTTCAGAGGTTTGATTAGAAGAGTCGGTGATATCTAGTGGGTTGAGCGCAGGATTGAGAGCCAGGAGCTTTCAAATTTTAATCCCCACTTTGCCACTTGCTCGTTGCCTAGCCGGTGGCAAGTCACATGGTATTCTCATTCCGCATTACTGTAAAATGCAAACACGGGTGATTCTCACAGGATTGCTTAGAAGGATTAGTTTAAGATTTTACTTTGCTTAGAAGATCTTAAAATGCCAAGTGCTAAGAACTGCTTTACCATACTGCGTGAGATGCTATTGTTATGCCAAATCAAAGTCTGCATTGTTATACAACCCAAAAACTTCTGAAAAAGTATGGTTCTAACACCTTCACTCTAAGCAGATCATCCAGAAAATAACTGGTAAACGACTTGAACAAAACATACTGAGACAAATTCAGTGTGAAATTTTTCATGTGGTACTTCTACAAATGTGCTGGTTTAAGGATTAATTTTATAAACAGAATTCTGAACAATACAGCAAACAGCAAAAAAAACCAGTAAAACTTAAAGCAAAGATACCATTGGAAAGAAGTGGATCTTCACAGGAAGTACTTTGTTCTATTAAAAGCTTATAAAATGCCTCAAAAACATGTCTCCAGTCCTGATGGAGACCCAAAATACTTACTGCTTTCAGTAAGCATTTGCTTTTGCAATATCTTTTCTCATACTTTTTTCTCCTTCTGAATTTAGAAGTGTAATCCAGATTTAATTATTTTTAAGCCAAAAGTTAAATACCTTAATGAAAACCAGAAAAAGTAGTAATTTGGTATAATTTTAATGAAGGCTGCACCTAAAAAGCTTTTTATACAATTGGTCCAGCACCTTTCTGTTCCATCACCAGATGTAGAAAAAGTCTTACTTGTGGAAAAAGCACAACTGAGGGTTCCATCAGCATCATGCCAAGAGGTAAATTACTTCCATTAAGTGGCACAGCTTCTGGAGAAGACCCAGTTAGTAATCCTTTGCATAGGCCTAATTCTGCCCACTATAAGAAATTCCTAAGCTTTTTTCTCATGTAGCTTAGAACTTATATATCAATTATCAGTTAAAGATAATTCACCTCGACATTGTCATTTCTGTTTGTATTTGATCTCCAAACCCCATTTCACTTGTTTGAACTAGGAGGTATTTCCTTTTGCCCAGTGCCAGCAGCACAGCAGAGGGAAGCACACACGTCACCAAAGGCTCGGATCGTCACTTCCGAGACTTCTCAGCTTGTCCTAATTATTTTATGCTAATGCAAAGCACTTGATGCACATCCCTTACACTCAGTTCGCAGAGGTTGTCTGAATGACCCACAGGTGAAGCATGAAAGAAGAAGCAGAACATGAAGCCCATCAATAGTTGAGGACACTGCTGAACTGCAGCTCTCTTGCTGGACTGGTCAATATATCAACTCAGTAATAAACATTAAACACTGGGGAAAATGTCATCAAAATAAGTTGCGTAGAGTCCAGCAGTCAACTCCTACAACTTGAAGTCATTAAATACAACTAGTCAAACCCTAGCAATTGTGTTTACAAAAACAACCTCCCCAGAAATTCACATGCAAACCACAATGGTTTAACGTTTGTTACTGGAATGAAGGGGGGGAGGCGAGCAGAAAAAAACCCTACCCACTCCACAAAATAAAAAAAGTTCAGACATTCACAGGATGAAGTGTTCCTCACGCATCCATTCAGTAGTGGTTTGTTGCAGGTCTGATTATTCCTTGGCTCGCTATCTGCTGTGTCATTGCTGACACAAACCTACGCATTCCTCCAACGCACCCCGGCAGTAAAGCCAGAGAGGAATAATCACGGCCATCCACAATGCTCATCTGTCCATACTATCTAGCCCTACTGGTAGAAAGGATATGAGGCACATGAAGTACAACTTATATAATGCAATGCAGAAGCCCAAGATTGAGATTTATGTTAGCAAATAGTATTTATTTACTCCCTCTTTAATAAAAATGAAATGTTTGATTTGGTGTACCCTTACAGGAAAAGGTAAACATCTGTAAAGACACTAATCAGCTCACACTAAAGCCCTCCCATACCCCCACAGGCTTGAAAACATTTTTGTATCTTTTTAGCCCTGACAGTGTGAGTCATTACTTGGAATCAAAAGCGATTAGGGGGGTTTAGATGTCACATAGACACCTACTGAGAGAGCTTCATGCAGCACTTTGTGAACATGGCTTCTTGTTGCCTGCCCTTAGAAACCCAGACATACTCTGTTCCACTTAAGATTTGCTTGCTGTCTCTTCAGTTATTTATGTTGTTTCAAACTCTTTTTACTTTCGGGGAAAAAAAAAAAGAGAAAATGAAGCAACCTGAAAAATCAGCTCCCAATGCTGTATTTGTTGGACATATGAAAAAGTGCAGCTTTCCCCCAAATCAAGAACTGAATTTTGATGCTGCTTTGACCTTATATCTCTTATGTACAATTGCATGTAAACTACACTATTATTTCCAAGTACCTTATCATTTGTTCTGGGCTGTATCTGTGTCCACAGAGATGAGTTGCATTTTGATTTTAAATTTTGGAGCAAAAGGTCAAACAGCATCAGCAAGAGGGAGAATTACAAGAGGACTGAGACTGAATGGGATCTAGTTTGTTTAGAAAGTAAATACATAGCTATAGAAGAACTGCCTTTTCATTTCATTTCTGTAAAGCAATAGCATGAAATGCAAGTCTGTTTTCCCATAATGAAATCATTTCGCTGGTGCATTTTCTCATGCTTAGAATAATTCCTCATACTCTTTTTTTCGTCTTTCAGATTAATTCAGGGAAATCAAGGGTGCCTCTCTCATCGGTTGTGTGCAGTCACGTGGTTAAGATTTGTTTCACGTTAGCCTGCTGTTTAGTTAGGATCTACGTCACCTTCACTCAAAAAGAGCAATGTTGCATTTGCTCGCAATTTTAAGAAAAGAATCCAAACAACTAGTTACTGACATAAAGTTCCTCTAGTGGAGGAAAATTCCTTCCCTCGTGAGTTTCAGGATCCCACTAGCTATTTCAGATATTCTCAACTGTATTGTCAGTGAGACTGTGTCTCTAATTCCACAGAAAGAAATTGTAGGCTTAGATGGAGAGCGATAACGTTCATAACAGAGCTCAGAGTTGAAAAATTACAAGCATTCTGGATAAATCTGGCCACCCTTTTACACTGCAGAAAAACAGAAGCAAAACCTTTCATCAGGACAGCCCTAGACAGTGAAAGCATTGCAAGGGATTTAGTTACTCCTCCAGCATTGCACAGCAACATTTGCAGTTTTGGTCACCCAGGACAGTTAATCTATAGTGATAACTCACAATTCCCCCACCTTTTCTAACAGCCTAACCTATTCATGTTTTCTTCAATTATCTGAGTGCAGAAATGAATGAGGATATGAATTAATTCTATTCACGCACATACTGAATACAAAATGATTAATTTTTTCAAAGATAGGAAAGCATTTTGTCTTTCCTACTGACAGCAATAAAAGGCTTACAACCAGATACCCTCAGGTATGTGATTACCTTTAAGAATGCCATTCATTTTTCTATAGATAACCATTCATATATGTTTAAAAGACACTTTGGTGATAAAAATGTTTCTGCCAAGAAGCTTCCTGTTAGACAATGAAAAACAGAAACCATATATACAGTCACAAGTGCAAGGATTTACACCAGCCAATACTTGGGAAAGATAGCTCAGTGCTCTTCATTCTCAGAGCTGCTCTTGATTCACTCAAGAAAATCTTTGGGCATTAGTTCAGTGTGTCTGTTGTAAGGCAAGTAAGACTGCTACACTACTGAGCAATCCCGCAAAAAGACGAAGTTTACCAACTTCCACGATCACGCACTGGACTAAGTTTTTCTCAGGAATTACCAAGAATCATTAAAATCTCTCTTAAGGAAAGGCTTTGTTAGACAGAGTCCTTTAGGGTAAATTACTATGGGCTTACCATTTTCCACAAACATTACCTTAACTAATGAAGTGGTGAAATCCCTCTCTCCCATTTACCCAGCTCTTATTCTTGTCTGGCTCAATGCCCTGATGCAGGGCTTGGGCAAGTATGCTACAATTACTGAGGAGTGGATTATTTTTAACAGTTCCGTCCCTTTCATTTCCAAGGATACATTGCTTCCTATTACTTGACAGACATTTCCTAGTACAATTTATGAGAGTAATTGGGGGTAAAAAGGAGTGTTTCTTTTCTAACCAAAATAATAACAGTAATCCAAGACACTTCTGGACAGTCTGATGTAATGGGAGGGTGGAGCATGCCACTTTGCAGCGCTGGAAATGGAGGGATCAGTTCTTTTCTGATATAAAGCGTCATCTTAGACAAGCCTGAAAATGTCATGTAAAAGCTAACGCAGATGATCTCAAAGCCAGAGAGATCCATAAGAGTCCTATAAACTTATATGGAATCGATAGGATCTTCAGCCTTTCCTATCATTCAGCTGGAAATCTGGATGCAGTTAGACTCTAAGCATTGCACATTGGTAACCTACAGAGCAGTCAGCAATACTTTGCTTGGGCTCTAATTACAAGGAATTGGTTCTGGGGCAATTTACTGCATTTCCTTACCCTGCAAAATCTAACAGAAATTTGCATCAATGTGTAGGCCTTAATTTGCTAATACACCCTGTCTCTGCCTCAGCTTAATGTCAACTTGCTGCTTGGATCATTCTCCTAGCTGCAACCGTGGTTACTACTGCAAGAAGCATACTTAAAGGAATAACTCAACGTGAGCAAAATGTCTGTGTTCTATAGCTCTTGATCTACTGTGTTTGAGCTCATTTGCTGCCCAGCTCCACACGTATCTTTTCATATCCTTTGAAGACTTCTTTTTTTAAAACCTGGATTCTAAAACATCAGAATTTGGTATAATAACCTCCACTATGAGAACATGACATTGCACCTAGGTTTTGAACCCAGTATGCACAGCCTTGATACCAGCAGAATTTAATCAGCTTCACTGCCAAGCACAGGTTTCAGAAATCAAACTGATTGAGCCTCTGAGGGATTGACTTAAAAGCAAAGTACGCAGGCCTTTTTATTTTAGTATGGCCGCAGGACCATGGGTAGTAATTGCAGCAACACAATATCAATATCAAAGGTTTCCAGACTATGTTACAAACTGAATTAATGGTCACCGAGAAAGGTGTCAAGTTAAATTTAACTTTGAAAGATACGTTGCAGAGGAGCTCGAAAAGCACCTAGATATACCACACAAAGAGACATTTCTAATTATTCTACACATACACAGACAAAGTATTCAAAAACAGAGAGAAACACAGTCAATCTTAATATTTCCTACCTCTCAGTTCCCCCTTTTTTTAAAGAGTAAAGTTTTCACAGCTATTTCACATCAATAAAACCAAGCTCTATAAACTTTTGATTGTTTTTTAAGGAAAAAGGCTATTTTTTTTTTTTTTTCCTATTGGCCCCATCTGTTAGTGCTGCTGAAATTCAGCTTACTGATAACTCATTGTGGCTGGTGTCTGGTGTCTTCTGCTCTTTTGGAGATAAGGTGGGAGATCACTTCTAGCAAAAACAAGGCAAGAAAGGTGATGACTGCAGAAAGCCAGCATCAGTGCAACTATAGTGATACAATTACATAGATGCATTTTCCCCCCTTCCCAATACAGGCAGGATTTAGATCTTTAAATATTGACTTTTGACTAAAAGCCAGGAAGTAGCTATGTTTAATGTATACTCATCAGTTGTGAGTCTGCTCAGAGTGAGAGCACCACATATGCAAAGTCGCAGTTAAGACCTCCACTTGAAGCACACAATTCCTCCATATTGACCGTGTGTTTGTGTAAAGACACCTTATTTTAACCCACTGAGTTTCAAACCTTTACTTCAAAATAAAATCTACTTCCAAAAAAGTATTGAATGCATTCTCATCCAAAAACCCCACCAACCCAAAACCAAAAAGGCTTTTACAAAGAGGCTCTACGGGCTCAGAGATGACTGACCATTATCTTCACAAGTATTCTGGCATCTCAAAGGTACAAGCTAAGAACCTGCTTTCCTCTGACAAGCCCTAACATCCAGTCAGGCTGAAGGCCCAAGTCCTACGGGTGGCTAGACAGACCTATTGTTTAGCCTTTCCTATGCTTTAACAATCCTACTTGTCACCTACATGCCAAATCCCTGAATATTTTTTAAATTTGACCTAGTAAGGGTAAGTCGGAAGATAAAAATCAGTTTGGAAGTAGCTTGTAATATTAGCCGTTAACATTCATGTGGAAAGTCACATTTCTCACATTTCTTAAATTATCTTCTTGAACTTTTACCCTCTTGTTGAGCATTTTCAAGTTGAGATCAGCTCTTATAGGCACTTCTCTAATTTCCTTGTCATTGAGCTGAACCTTTGATTGAGGATGACAACTCTTCCAAGGACAATTTAAAACTGACACTTCTGGCCAGCAATTGCCAGTCACCCCTTCATATGCTCTAGTCATGCATTCTGCAGAGCTGTGGGGTTTTGACTTAACCTCATTTCACTTCTGACAATCTTTACAAAGGAATTATTTGCAGTTGCTGCAACGTGTGATGGGTTTGAACTTAGGTCAGGGAGATTGAATTAAAGCAGAAGGCATCCTCATTCTGAAATCATACCAACTTTTCCAAATAAAATGACTTACCCACACAAACCAGAGGATTGAATAATGTAAGAGGTGTCTTTTGTGATGGGGATTTTCTTCTCATGCGAACAGGTTATGCTTTACTGTCAAAAATATCTAAAGGTCATGGGCATCACAGCCTACAGCAATTCATTTCAATCTATGAAAAATGCTTTACAGTCTCCCCCCGACTAAACTAATTTGGCAGCTTAAATTCAGCTGCTATTTTTCCAGCTCATCTCCTCACTTCATAGGCTATACGTGTCTTGTGCTGCACCTCATGACATTGCATCACACAACCCCAGGTTCATTTGTATACTGTTAGGTGGTGAATACAAGGGTTAGATGGCTACAGAGGTGTGTTTTCTAAAGGTTTGTGTTCAACATGCTGCTCCACTGGTATCACGTAGACACGGGGAGGCATCAACATCCTAGAGTAACGCTGCTTCTTTGGAAAGGAGTCATAAAAAAAGCACCAAAACAAACTGCCTACTATCAGATAAATTAAGCATGATAAGGTTAGATCAGTTCAATCTCAGTAGGAATGGAGGATGTCATTGTCCACAGCAGTGAAAGCAACAGTGACTGAACCTACAACCAGATACTGTCCTCAGCACACCCCGGACACCACAAGTAACACACAGTGAAAACTTAACAAACAAAATAACCATTATTGGATTTCTTCTTTAAAGTCACTATGTGGATTTTTTCTTCAGAACTCTAACACAAATCCCTAGAGCAGCAGAAAAAACTATGTTGGAATCTCAAGTGGAGCAGAGGGAGTGACTTTAAAAGGTAATAATGTGCCTTATTGGAATAAGCTGTTCCATGTTACACCAAACTGACTCACTCCTTAGCGCTGTCACACACAAAGTGGTGCGGATTTCAGCTTCCTATCCTGTACAAAACACAGCCTTGGAGTATGAATATTTTGCCTTTAATTCCCAGACTGCAAGGAAGAATGTCATTGTCAATGTGACTATGAAAAAAAAGAAAAAACCCGTATGCACTGCATTACTCAGATTTGTTCTCTTCATGCATTCAAAGTTAAACAAACATTTCTGCGTTTCACTCCTGTTATCTCAAAGTCACAGGAGTGAAATCTGGAGTCTTTTCTGGCTCCTCCATCAGCAATAGATGCACAGCTCTTTATTGTACTCGCTTAACAATGAGAAACTTTACTGTTCCCCATAATGTGCAAACAAGAGAGGACCCAGCACCCAGTTTACCTACCTGACAGCCTTTTTATTTTCCAAAATATATATTTATTTGCACCCATTTTCTCATAAGACAACTACACAATGCAAAAATAGAAATATGAATTAAGATAGTTTCCACCTCATGCATATTGCAAATAAGCATTCCAAATTGTAAAGATTCCACTTAATCTAATTAAATACTAAAAGCGATTATTCCACTTTAACTCGCAGAAACTACTAACTCACATTTTCTGTTTAGTTTACTTTCTTGTGAATACCAGAAATACTGTCTTACAAAGAATGGTACAAGCTCATCATCTGTAAAAGGCACAGTTTCTTCCTAGTGTAAAAATAAATCTGACAAAGCAATCCATTTTTTAAAAAATATGTCACTAAAGGATTTATCACTTTGCCTCTTTTTTTTCCCCCCACAACTAGCACAGATTTCTCTTTCTCAAGGTCCATTTCTAGCATCCCGTGTAATTAAAGCCTGGGGATTGGGTTGTGTTTTGGGTTTTTTTAAATGCTCCAGCAGTTTCTTGTAGTAAGTAAGATCAGCCTTGGGTGCAGACAAGAATTAATAAAACCTCCAATACTGCATTTTGATAGTAATCAAATTAGATTGGTCTCATCTTAGCTAGGACTTGTCAACATTACACACAGAATGCCCACTGGCTGTGTTAGCAATTTACCTAAATTTCCTTCCTCTATCCACAAGGAAGGGTCTTTCGTGATCACCTGGCAAAGCAGGAGAGCTCTGCGTGCACAGGGAAGAATTTGCAACTCCTCTCATTCACAGCTGAAACACTGACGAGTGTTTTACCTGTCATTATATAAAACTGTTAACACATGTTTCCATGCTACTTATAAATGCAGATCTACATATACAGACTAAATTAACATAGTCTATATTAAGCCTCACTAATCCACCAGCTAAGAACAGATTGACATTTAAAACTGTCAAGAGAAGTCAATGCCTGAAAAGGATTTATCTGCAGAAGCCCAAACCTTTTCAGTTGCTCAGGATCATAATAAAAGGCTATAAAAAGGAAACAAAGACTTGGGAAACCTTGACTCAACTGAAGTTAATAACAGAACTACAAAACCTCAGAGGAGTCAGGATTTCATTCCTGGTACTTAGGGCTGTGCCCTGAGCCAGTGTACACAAGAAGTTCACGACCCTCCGCTCTCTCCCCCTCCCTTCCCACTGCTTAGTTTCCTTGTTTCACAGTAGCATAAGACACATACCTATGCTTAGACATATAAATAGTCTTACTGACTTCCAGGGGCCATTCACCTGTTTAACTACAGCAGGTACACGTGCATTTTGCTCGCTTGAGGACTGCTGTCCCTTCAAGCCACACATCTTACCATACATTCATACAGTGCCCCACCGAGACCACGAAGAGTCCCACGGGACCAATAGCAAATCGCATGCATAAGAAATACCAATGTAGCTTCCCTTCCCTGCAAAGATCTTCAGTGCAAGGACTACCTTTGAATTGTGTGGTCATAATACCCTGACCCGGGCCTCTACTTGATGCTACAATATAAATAATTTAAAAATCCAGGCTGAGCTAATTAGACTGCATCCTGGGGGCACGACTTCCACGGCTGTTACTCCCAGCAGTTAGAGCTAACCTTGTGCGATCCAAGAACACCCCTGACTTCTCATGCTTCTTTCACATCTGGGGTTTCTCCACCCTCCTCCTGTCCGCTCCCTACCCCCATCCCCTACTACTTACAGATTTATTCCTGAAAAGCAGTTCTCTCCGTACACAGATCATACATTAGAACTGACTTACAGAAGTTTGATTTCCCCGTTAACCCCCCAGCACCAAAAGAAGCTTTCGCTATTGTTTTCTGAAGTACTCAGTTAAGCTCCTTGGTACTACTATGCTGCATATAGCCTTAGATTAACGTCTTTTCTACTTTTTCACTGATGAAGGAGTTGTCAAATAAACGTGCCCTTTAGCTAGCTGTCAGGGAAAAATAAAGCCTCCTGTGGCATTCAGGAAAAATAGCACAGAGCAGAAAGCAGGATTTTGTATCCCAAAGTGGATAAATCTATATTAGCTGAAAGCTGACTTCCATTTGAAACAAAAAAAGCAGTTCCCCACTGAAAACCTCAAGTCCTTTGCAAACACATTGTTATTCACAGAAGGTCCCACTATCCAGCAGTACTAACCTTAACTTTTCTGCTCCCTCCAGATGCTTTACCATTCCTGTACCTTCCGCAAAGGACACAGCACAGCACAGCCTCCAACAAAAGCAGGGGATATTTTCACGCAGAGTAGGCCCACTGAAGCCACCACAAGAAATGAAGGCCTCTGTGCTCTCTTCAACACCAAGAACAAAGCAGAAATGGCAGAGGGGGCAAGTCCAGCTCCTCAGCAGCTGAACCAACTTGGCTCCTCAGCAGCTACAACGAGCCCAGGTGCACACGGGCCCAGGCACGCCCAAGGGGCACAAGTCCCCACTGAAGACACATTCATGACTGAGTTGTTCTACATTTATATTTCATACCAAAGAGAAGCAGCATAACTTGTCTTTCGCTGCTCAATGAAGTTTAGGAGGAGCCACAATGCAGAGCTTACAGAGGACCTGCCTAAGGAAGAGTGATGAATTTTGAGAAAGGGAGTTAAAAGCACAGGAGAGCACTCCCCCATAGGCATCCTGTTTCTTGATGCTTGAGGCCGGGGCTCCAACCACTGCAGAGCCATTTCTTTGGTTATTTCCATATCCTGTACCGTCCACGTATTGCCAAAATCTTCTCCTTCATTTTCCTCTGAAGATGAGAACAGCAGGAGAGACAAAGACTTTGCTTCTGCTACTGCAGCCTGACTCAGCCACACTGGAGATCCCTAACGCTGCAGAAACAGGCTGTTCCCCAAGCAAAGCAGAACTGCTTGAGGAAGGGGAGAACAAGTTACAGACCCTCTGTGGACTGCCATCAGGAAGTACAAGAGTCAGGCATTTTACACTCGTTCTCATTATAAATAAAAGTAGCCGAATATGCTTTTACAACTGTGTCAATTTGAAACAATTTTGCTATTATCCAACTTGAACCATCTAGCCCTAATTAAAAAGCAATCCAGGTAACCGCAAATGAAGGAGCAACACTTTTTTGTAATGTATATTCCCTGGTGAACATAAAAATTAGCAGATTTTTTCACAATACTAGTTATTTCTTTATGTATAGCACTTTCATTGCTGGAGGACATTCAGAACCAATCTGTGCTTTTACCAGATGTCTGCAAAGTAGTAGCTACTCCTTGATCCACTTGACTTCTTTAATGCCTCAGGATACATTCAGCATACATTTGGTAAGAGGCATTTGTATTGGTTCTAGGGTTTTATGCTGATCATCATCCTGCTTGTTGTCATAAATAATAGGGTGCTCTATAAGAAATGTGATTCTGGGTAACAAGACCAAGCAACTGGAAAAGATTCTCCCTAGAATAGGTTTTCAGATTTAAACAGAGATATTGGTTAGACTGTATGTATTTGCAAACCTATTTCTTTAGGCAAAGATTAGAAAGGGAAGGAGAATCACAAAGTCAATTTTAACGGTGAATATGCACTTAAAAAGCACATTAAATTGTATCCTTGTCTGCAGCTCATGCATTTCTCTAGTGCCCTAGAACAAGCTCACGAAGATTGAAATTATTTTAGAACTTGAAGGAAGATTTTAACTGCTGGCAGATTTCAGTGAACTTCTCATCTGCACTTGCATCACACATGAACAGGAGGGAGACTGAAAGGACTGTACCTTTAACTTTGTATCTTGAGCCCTGAGCAAAAATATATACTAAACAGATTGCACAGATCTGACTCTAAAGGCTTCTCCCCTGAACTCTGCTCATTTCAAATGCAAAAATATCTTGAGAACCTCAGTTAAAAGCGTTACTATGATAAAACAACATGAAGAAAAAAATGAAGTGGATTGAAATCTCCCAGGTTAACTAAACAATTGTCTGAGACAGAGNAAATGCAGCTTTTGAATAACACTGGAAAAGCCTGGCCACTTCACTCCTTTCCAGACTCAAAAATTGAACTCAACATCCGACGACAGCTGTGAAGCTCTGCCAGAGCCAGCATCTCGCCTTGAGGTCAAGTTGTGTGCCCAAGCTAGCAACCCTTGGGTACCACGCACAAAGGAGCTGGGGCACAGGCAGCAAAGCACTTTGAGTTCAAAGGTTATAAAGCATGTATGGATTCATCAAAAGCTTCATTTCACTGAATGCCTTGGGAGACACTTGTCACTTGTTTCTTACCTCCCTTAGAGAAAGGAGAGGGTACAACATCACCACAAAACCCAGAGGAAACAACCAAAATAGCTGCTTCTGTGTGTAACTCATACATCAGCCTTTATTTTCATTTTCTAGACTGCTGAGGAGGCTGGGGATGGAGGTGAGTTTATTGAGAGGCCATCCTTTTGTGCAGCTGCGTGTTCAAATTGATGAGATAGGCCTCAAAATGACAGATGCATGCCTGTAGCTATTTGATACATTCACCGAATGAATAATAAATAAAATGGCAATGCAACAGCAGTTAAAGGGCCTCGACTCTACCACCTCCCAGAGAAACAGGCTACCCAACTTCAGATGTTTCATACCAGAAAGCTTTAAAATTCTCAAGGCCTTGTTTTACTGTTAGGACTGGGCAGAAATTGAAGAAGCAAAATTTCAGTTTCTGCTGTTGAGAAACGGTCTTTTTTTTTGCAGGGATATCCTCACCAGAGCTTTCATGGGCTTTATAAGCCTTCCAGGAAATGGTACTGCTCTGGCTGTAATTAACCCAGAATACACATAAATGTCTTAGACTTGCATGATAATGAAAAGCAGCAAAGACAAGCCACAGCAGCTTCACCAAAAGCCTCTTCCACTGCAGCCAGTGGAAGAATTTAAGTTAGATCCTTAATACATACATGTATTATCAGAGCTGCTTTTCTTCCACATGGTGTAGGAGGATGGAGCAATGACCATAAATACAGGCATTAAATGGGCTCCTTTCTATTACTAGAGGGACAAAATTATATCAGCAAGTTGGGTCTATTTAATATACATCATACTGCCTGTAATAGAGCCTGGTAAATCCTAGCCAAATACGAGCTCATTGTTCTCCTCGACTTGCCATCCCCTTAATATCAGAGCAAATATCCTCCCAAAGAAGCTGCAGCTGCTGCTCCTGAGGTGGTTCATAAAAACTCATAGCAGCCTCCAATTGTAAACACAAATATGCCACTTTGTTTTGCTACAGATTTACTCCACTACCCAAGACATTTGCTGTGACGACACATGCCACTGTCTTATAGCAAAGTCATGGCACCTAACAAAACCCAGATGTGACTTGCAAATTTCATTTAAAAAAAAAACCAAAACAACAAACCATATTGATGCTTGATTTCCTTTGAGGATACTTAAAAGAAATTTTACAAATGAGATCTTATTTAATCTACATTACTTTCATTGCTAAATTGCTGCTAGCTAGGCTTGAGGTAGTAGCTGTGATATGCCACGATGTTCATGCTATTCCAATTAAATGCAGATATTTTTATAAGAATTGAGTGGTACCTTGCAAACCAGGCTAATTTAGAGGCATAATGTCATCATTCATCTTTGCAGAAGTTGGACACTGCCATGTCCCTACCTGCTCTTCATTCCATGACAGAGAACAGGACACACCAGCTGGTCCTCTGATTTGGATTATTCTCCCTTCCCTATGTTTTGCCCATCAGGAAAAAGCTACTCTGAAGTGTGTCCCGCTGCTCCCTCCAGGGAAGGCCTGCACTGAGCGCTGCCGCAGGATGCAGTAGGACCCACAGGTGACAGCTCTCTGCACAGCCAGCTCTCTGCACATCTGTACCCCAGGGATGTGGCCAGGTTCATGAAGGAATCACAGGACATATATCACAGGAAACTGGCAGCCCTAAGCGGTGATTTACAAAAGCTAAGCCTGATCTTATTCTCAGCAAAGTCAATTAAACAATTATTTTTGCTTTCCAAGGGAAGAGGGGGTACAGCAGTCTACTTTGACTACACTGTCACAGCAAATAGATGGTATATTTGCAATACAGGGAAATATGTCATGTTTCCTTTGCCAAAGCTGCTCCCAACAGGCATTTCCACTACCATCAAACAAAAATGTACTGGATATAGTATCTCTTCAAGATTTTAAAGATCCCCTTATCTTCTGCCATTAATAACTCACTTGCTTATCTGAAAAGTAAAAGGTTATTGAGGCCATAGAGCATCATACCTGACAGGCTTCCTCCCAAACACAAAGTAAACACAAGCCCATCCAATTTATGGCCCCGGGACAGATAGCTAGCCAGGCATCTGCAGCCAAAAGCAGATCTGTGGGTAGATGTTACTCAGCGCACACAACCACAGATCTCATCCTACCCTGCCTGCACCACTTTTCCTACCAAAATCTTAGAGACGTGCCGTACTTAACATGCACGGCAACACATACATCTGCAGCACACTTGTGCCCCCACGAAACTTCCATCCTGGAGGCCAACAGATATAACAGGTAAGGTGAGGTATTACAAACCTTATTTGAAAGAGTCATCCTCTTAGAGACTTCAACATATAACTCCACATGACTCAATTTTTCTACAGGGAGAGAGGGTTTTGGCCCTGGATTTCTCTCTTTAGGAGATATCGCATACAAATCACTTTGCTTTTGACATAAGTGTATCTGCAAATTCATTTATTCTTTCTTGAGGAAGTCATCTTCTCTGCTACAGAGAATCCCAAAAGGTCAGACTAGGAGTAGTAACTGGGAAGGCAGCTAGCTGGAAATGACCTAACATCATAGGAAAACCTTGCAGCAAACCCTCTCTCTTCCTCTTTAGCCTTCCAGAAACTGTAATCCTAACAGCTTGGCTCAGATCCTCCTAAAACCCTTCCATCAGTCCCCTTTCTATAAAACAAATAAAACTGCCTGTCTTGGCAATATTTAGCAAAATCTTTCCTAGACATTACATCTTGAATGAGATGAAACTATACAACTGTTTAGATAGCAGGGAGAGTCCTGGCAGTGACTTAATGCCTTATTTGGCCCTCTGCCACAAGTTACTGTGGTCCCAAATGGGATCAAGGATTTCTGCCATAGCTTCCAGCACCAGAAACCTGAACAGAGGCCATTACACATGAAAAAGGAAACCATCTTCTCCACCAGAAATTCTTAGGAAAGATCCAGCACTGAAGGAGATCTCCATGTGCCTTTCTGGCTTCTGTCTTGGGAAAATTTCCCCATGCTTCACCTTTAGGACTAACCAATTCTTTATTTAACAGAAATAAATTAAATAACTCTTTACCTATCAAGCTATCTTTTTTTTTAATCCAGAGTAACAGATACAAATGAAGGTGATAAATGTGCAGAAATCCCAGAGAAAACTCAGACATGCATACTTATCCCAGTCCTGGTGACCAACAGGCCAGGCCAGAAGTCTCTGCACAGCGGAGGTCCTTGAAGCAGGCAGCGCCCAGCAGCCCCAGTGCAGCACGTGCTGTGGGGTGAAGCCAGCAGCCATCCTAGCCCTGACACAGCTCCTGGGTGACAGCCGAGACCTGTCTGGTCATGGGACCCAGATCCCTGTGCCGGCCATGCTCATAGAGCCCCATTGGGCTCTGTCAGCCCCTTCAAATTCACATTCAGAGGTGACATAAATAAACGTAGTTGCATATAGACATTCCTAAAACTGGACTGTACATGTGATGCCTGTTTTGCACACTAATTCAGTAATTGTGTTACAAGTTTTCTGTGTTTTGCTTCCTTTAATACAAAATCTGCCCCTAAGTAATTAAAGTCCCTATAACCAAAAATGTGTAGCAGTATCTTGGGAAACATTGCAAAAAATTGTACTGACAGCTTTTTTAAAAGCCAGCATATACGACACCAAAACCTCTGCTTTGGTAGAGTGTTTGCTGCTTGTTTCACTGCTAAATTAATAATCATCTCCTACATTGCTCCAGGGATACAACGTCACAAAGACCACACTGGCTTTTCACTATCTGGGGGTATAATGCAGATCACTAGTAGCCCAATATGCACTTGGACCTACCTGTACAAGCTGTCTCCAGGACCGATTGCAGCAAATCCCTAGCTAGGAATATGGACTGGTGACAAGCAATCTCAGTGCAAGGCCCTTAAATCAAGTCACTTTACACCATGGTCTGAGACTCATCCCAAAGCTGGTTCACCTTCAGGGCATAGCACAAAGCTCATCCATCTGCTCAGACTTCTGCTGAAGGAAGACGAGGGGACGTATATAACTGTTTACAGCAGAATGTCTGTTTGGCTGTAGTTGGGTTAGTCTTAAAGGCACTGAACTAAGTGTAGTATTTTTTGTATTTAACAGAGTTGTTTCCAAAATTTAAAAAAAGTCAATCACCTTGAATATGAACCCTGGAGTCTATTTGAGCCTATTGACAACGGACTCAATTTTCTGCATACTATGAAATAAATAATACACTTGAAGTTCTCATTCCTATTCTCGTTCCTGTTGATTTCAGTGAGCACTTATTTCTATGAACCTAAATGCCTAGAAAGTTTTGCAAGTTAGGTCCTTTCACTCAAGTTATATATTTGAAGATTTTGGTTTCAACTATCAGCTAGCAGAAGCAGAATTTTTACATGAAATCACAGAAATTACCTTACGTATAACAGTTTTTATTTAAACACTAAAAAAACTTTCTATAAGATAATTTAAATGTTTAAACACTCTACTAATGCCATCTGGCATTTCAGGTGGCCCCAGGACTTCAATGGTTTGTGTGTTTTCCACAGAAAAGTAGTTTGTGACATTTAACTTCCAGATATTTAGCCTTTATCCCTTGGAATGCACAGTCATCATTACTTACTGTATTATCTATGCCAGGAAGTTTTATTACTACACAAATAATTTTCTCAGTACTGTCGCTAAAAGCCACAAATTCTCCTAGCAGCCAGGATTATCGGTGTTTTCACACTATAACCCATTGCCCAAACAGCTCACAGTCACAGAAGAAACAAGAGTCAGAACTTCTACCTCAGTCTACTAAAACCTTCAGAAAAGGATTACAGTCTTTCAGCAACAAAGTAAAAGTGCATTCAGGATTGCTGTGCTTAACTCCTGGCAATAGTCAAAGCTTTGCAGGTCATAGTGACCAAAACACTGAAAATACTGCATTTCATTTCACCTTCCTTAAAACAGGAGCAATATCTCTCTACATTACAGTCTTTCTACAATAAGCTCGTTAGCTTTCTAACTTACTTTAATTAGAATTGTCAAGATTTTAAAGCCTCACCATACCAAAATCCAACACTGAAGATATTAAAATTCCTATTCAAACTGAGAAGCTGAAAATTTATTGTGGAACAAAAATGTTTTGATTATACAAAAGTACCTAATACTTGGGTTTTTTTTTTAAACAAGCATATTAATATGTAAAAAAATAAGTGTTTATAATTTTCACGTCAGAACTGTTTATTGAAATTGGCATAGCTCCACGAAATGCATGATTAAGTGGGAAAACAGTCAGGTAGAAAAATTTTCAACCACATGTGCGCACAAGAGTGAGGTAACTGCATATCAGTTATATTCAGATGTATCAACATTCAGATGCTACTTCAGCTGAAGCTGCTCTCAAGGAAGCATAGTTGGATGGTTTGTTTTGAAGCCATTCAATAGTAGAGTTGAAAAGAGACAGTTCCAGATCAAAACCAACCCAAAATTAAAAATTGAAAATCTTGTCAGAAAATCTGCAACATTTAGCAGAATTTAAGCTTTTGATGGAGGAAAAAAATGCTTACTTTTGCAGAAAAAATCTTTTTTGCAGAGCAGCATTTTCTTTCAGAAGAATTTCGCAGAGGAAGGGTCCCAGCCAACACTGCCTTCCTGACATCCAGCTGATGATGCTTCTACAGCTGCAATAAGTATTAAAACTGTGACTCCCAGGGACTAGCAAAGGTACTGCATCTTCTTGTTCTCATTACAAAATCAAAATAAAGAATAAGAAAAGGTGATTTTAAATTCATAGCCACTTTAAAGGTCACAGAAAGTATTATGCTATTACAAGATTAGCTAATTATATTATTTATGGAAAGCATTTGTTCTGGGAACAGAGATTAGACATAACTACAATTGGATGTGTCTGTGACAAATCTAGAAATTAAACAAAGCTCCCCTAAAGTCAAAGCCAAGATATTTTTTTTTACCATAAAACCACTCTGTACATGCTGTCCTGGCAGAAAACCTCCTTTCCATTACATATCACCCTGTGAACAGTTACTGGTAATGCTAAGAGCTCTCAGCATCGTGCCTACAGCTGAGCAACTAGTGGATGCTGAGATTTCAGCTGAGTTGGTGTCCAGTGACAAATTCAGGCTCTGTGTATACAGATGAGCTGTGGCAAATAAATAAAATTATTCCATTTGAGCTAATTCGAGGGATGAAACCTCCCCAAAGGACCAAGTTAGGAGCAACAGAGAGAAAAATATCAGCTTAGTTTAGGGTTAGTACGGAATTTGCATCTCTTGTGTCCTGGTAAAGCCTCATGTGTCCATAGTTTCAGAAGTGGATTATACATTTCTATTTGGGCTGGTTGGTGGGAAAAGCTGTCATAATTTCAGGTTTCTTCTGATTTCTAACTGAACACTTCTAATTGTTGATATTCATTAAGTGGGGGAGTGTCCAATTATATAAGCAATATGACACAAGATTCTGATTACCTGTGGTTTGGTCACCAAAGTATTCAGGATCTTTGGCAGTGGATGCAGAAGTTTAAATAAAAAAGTCGTGGCTTATGTCAGAAAAGCGTCTTCTGCTAGATTTCCTCTCTTTACATAATTTAACTTCAAAGCATTTTAAAGGCCAAGCTTGTCAGAAGAGGTTGATTTTAAAGGTTGAGGAGGAGACGTTGATTTTGCAACAAAAAAAATTTACAGCTATAATTAGGCATTACACTAAGCCCATTCTTGCTCACGATGACTGATAAAAAGTCATTAATGATTGTTGAAGGACTGAGTACTCCAAAGGGTTCTAATGAAGGATCAACATTATGGAAGGGGGGAGATAAGACTATATTAAGCAGCCCAGAAAATTAGGGACAACTCAGAAAATATCTTCCACAGAAGGTCAAGTATAAGAGGAACATGATGCATCTAAACCTAGTTAGTCCCTGAGCAGTACCTTCACTTTTCCTTGCAGCGCATGTAGTCATTTACACTGGGAAGAAGGGATACACCGTAGCAACTGCTCTATCTATGTTTTATACTTTTTCACAGGCATTTTCAAAAAAAGTAGAAAATAATGCAGAACCACATCCAAATCCAAATCTTCAGGACTTGCCAGCTTAAAAAAAAACACCACAAAACACCTCATAAAAAAGACCAAAAAAAAGTATTCTTAAGCTTAATCAGCAACTGAGGAAGTAAAGAAGCTGTTGCGACTCTGCCCCGCAGTGCTCTCCGCTCAGCCTGCCACACTGCCCCGAAGAAAGAACAGTCGCCAACAAATTTTTTTGAGATCGTGTTCTACAAGAGGAAGAAGGCTGGGATGGATGCCACTTGCCTGCACATGCAGCAAGGCTACTGTCATTCTTTAACCAATCTTTAGCTCTCCCCAGGTAAAATTCAAGTTTAAAAATGACCCTGGCAAATCCTGGTCACCTTAAAAAATTAATCCTGGGGAAAAACAATAGTTGCAATGTGTTAATCACTCTGCCATACATAACCTTCACCATGTCCTACTCCCTTTGTGCCACTCTGGTGGTCCATTACTCAGAGGCAAAACTTTTTTTGGCTGGGACACAGATAGAGTCTGGCTGTCCTGCAGGTGAGAGATGTTGCTGGGACCAAAGCAGTGCTAACCTTGACTTTGGATGCAGAGCCAGGCACAAAGAATCTAGGGTCCTAATGTCTAATTTTCCCCCGAACTCCATTTCAACACATATAACTGTAGAGCAGAAAATCTAGCAAATGGGGTCTGCTTGTAATAGGCTTTCTTTACATTAATGAGATCTGTGTCATCTACTGCCTTATCCCTTACAACACACACATTTTCTTCATTGTTCCAATTCTGAGCCAAAACAGTTGAAGTCTGAGTGTGTTGCTTAGCAATACAGGAATAGAATAAGGTATGCTTAAAGTCTTCCTCCTCTGCTAGATGTCCTGTAGCGGCCATTACTAGAAAAAAAATGACTTTTCCATTATCTTCTTATTGTTTCCATAGCAGTTTCTCCCCTGTTCCCATGGCATTTGCTTTAGTTTCCCCCCACATCCCAATATTCTCTCATTAACCTTTTCTTAGACACAGCATCTACTCTCACCCCTCTCATATATCTGATACATTTCTCAGCTGTAGGCTTTTTGATGGGAATTTTCCACCTCATTCTCAGATGAACTAAGTTCATTACAGATGTAAGCAAACAAATCTGGAATGTTGCAGGACAATACCTGCAGAAGAAATAACCTCTGAGTAAGAAAAATGTTTCCTTTATCTCTTTAAGCCAGTGTTCAGTTAACTTTCTGGTGAAAAGCTGCCAAACAGAAAGAAAAATAAAAGGTGCTTGAATCCCATTTTTGCAGTTCAGAAACCAGAAAGCTTTCTTTCTGAGTAAAATCCCTGGCTGTTAATGTCAAAGGTGTACAAAAATGAAAGCTGTATTGTACTCTCTCTCCATTTTGGCGCCTGATATTCATATAAGGTTCACAACCAAATTAACAGAACACATAGGAGTCCCTGAGACTAATCTTTCCTATACAGCACTAGCTGCCGGAGACCTCTCTCTGAGGACTGGGGGTGAATCTTCCAGGCCCATTTCTTGAGGAAAGCCACGCTGTATGTCTGTTGAGATCTTGTCTTGTTCTCCCTGAGAGGCAATGAGTATTTGTACGACTGGTGTTCTGAGGTTTGTTACCAAGTGTAGGTACAGAAACAAAGCTATACATTAGCTGCAGGTAAATCACATAATGCATTAGCGTACTACTTCTTACTCTATCATCATAAAACAGGCTGAAGAGTTTTGTTTGTGCATTCAGGCTGCAAGCCTTCTTAAGTTTCTGTTGTGGTGCTTATTAGATTTGTGGTGTCAATAATCATGTTAGTCCAAATGGTTAAGGGACACTTTCCTCAAGAAAGATCACTGCTCAGGAGGGAATTAGCCATATCTAATTACTGTTCATGCTGCTGCTGGACGTTCCCCTTGCTCCACTGTCTGTCCACTGTCATCTTGTTTTAAAACGCACTGACTGTGCTTTAGGCATTGGATCGAGTATTTGGAAATCAAGGCCCCATTTATGAGTGTGACAGCCTATGGTCAGTCAAACGTGTGCTGCAGACCAGCCATGGAGATTGTGGGCAGTGAACACATCAGACCCTCCCAGAGAAAGCTGGGACCCACGTCACGGGAGGGCTCTCTAACGGCAGTCCTGTATCTTCCCTGTTGGAACATGTTTCACCCCTGCATTTCCTCCTGTGGTACCTTTCCCTTTTCTGGCTCTTTGTCCTGCCTTGTCCTGCAATGAGCTGCAACCTGCCAGAAATCACAGCCTGCTCAGAGCCTCATTCCAAACAGCACAATTCTGCATGGAGGCGAAGTCCATAGCAGGTCTTGGGCCGTGCAGTCTCTGCAGCGAGTACCGGCTTTTTCTGTGTGTAGGTGTACATAGGCACAGTGCCTAGTACAGTGTATTCTTTGCACAAAGTGCATGTCAATGGAGAGCTAATGACAGTTAATGAGTACGTGGAGCAGTCTGGGGATGCAGCAGAGCCTGCTTCATCAGCACAGTGAATAATATCAGAGGGACTGGTAAAGAAACGCAGCTCTCTGAAACTGTAGCCAGACAGACAATCTGAACAACACGGAGTGGTATAGCAGGATTCTTCTGTGCAGACTCCTGCAGCAGCTTAATTGCAATTGCTTTAAATTTGTAAAGAGCCTGGAGGCTTGAGGTCCCACTTATTAACATTTTGGCAAAATCTCCCAGTCCTGGGCTACTTCCAAAACACTCACATCTCTGGCAGAATCAGGTTCTTAGCCTGTATTCACCCTGACTCTAACCAAGAAAATAATTATATAAGATTTGGGCTTTTATATTGCAGGCACGACACTTATATCTAAACATTTTGCAGCTTGAGATATGTTTTCATAAATGCATCAATCATCCAAATATTTTTGTCCAAGGAGTTTTCAGGAAATTACAATGAGTATCAAAGATCACACTATTCAACAGAAATAATTTTAATATTAAAGTCTCATAAATTCCTCAGTGAGTAGTGCTGCCTAGATTAAAATCAAAACCCAGATGATAAAAATGTATTTACTTATTTATTTCAGAAGACAGAACTTGGAGAGCTGCCTCCTTCTGAAACCCCTGGTTATCCGAGAACAAGCCTGTCTGGGCTTCAAGATCCCACATCACACAAAGCTAGAGCACCCTGAAGCACCAGGGCTCAGCGCACTTGAGCCATCTACCTAATGAAATAGAACCAACAGGCCGGGATCTCCTGCCTGCTCCATCTGTAATCCCACCAGCTACATTGCCTGACTCCTGAGGGGCACACTTATGAGGTGAGAGTAAGATCCCCATCTTTTTCTTTGACTTATTTTAAAAACCTCTCAATTTTTTCTTATTCCTTAAGAACCTTTTTTCTCCCTACAGCTCTTCTAATCATCACCATTGCAAATTTTACTTGTCAACTCTTGATTTGTATTTTTCTTCCATCCATGAAATAGCTTCTGTACCTCCAAATCAACATTAAAATTGTATGGTCAATGTTTCTGAGCAGAACAGATCAGTCAACAGGGGAGATGGCTTCGCTATCCATAATACATGCTCTGGCACCAATGTCATTTATGCATCTGCTTAACAAAACAAAACAAGCTTCAGCATAGAAGTTGGGGAAGGATATGATATAACAGAAAAGTATTTTCATTAAGCCACGAAAAGCTTGCTGTCTGATCCCTTTCTGTGAGGCCCGTATTAACATCCCTATTCAGTCAGATGTGGCTGAGGGACAGCACTGCTGCCCATGTAATTGCAGCTGCAAGCTCTGGGAATGTCAAGAGCAGGTAACAGTTGCCCCAAGGTCTAATGATGCATTTTGCCTCATTTTAGAAAGAGTCTTTATTGCAGCTACACTGGAGCGTCACCATAATACAAATGCAGGGGTAAATGCAGGGTCACAACAAACTCAGGCTTCTGCTACCTGGAATTTACCTTAGATTTCAGTTTCTTCTTTTTACCGAAAGTTTTGTTGGGTATTTTGTTTGTTTGTTTGTGTTTGTTTGCTTGCTTGTTTTTTTAAGGACAACAGAGACCATTTGAAGGTGAAATGAAAACCTGGTGCAAAACTTCATCTAGCTGCAGGAAAAATTGAAGATTCAGATGCCTTCCCTACATGTAAAAAGGGAACTACTGCTGAAACATTGCTGATATCACTAGATCCAGAATAAAATGTTAAGTGTCCCTATGGTATTTCAGAGGAATAAAAGGATAAAATGAGCAGTTTGCAAGCTAATTCTCCATATGTAACAGAGTATTTGTCCAGATTTAGACTGTGATCTTCAGGGAGGCTAAGGAGAGACAGGTTCCCAAATCCCATTGAAAAGCAATGAAAATTCACCTTTTAAGGGAATTCAGATTCAGATTCAATTTTTTATTTCTACATTTCATCCTTTTAGTACCTAACATTCATAAAATTAGTGAAAATATCTAAAAAGTTTAGTCAAACAGTTAGGATTTCACTGGCATATTCAAAAGAATTACGTTATCACAGGTACCACCCTGGTGAAATGGAACTATGAAAATAACAATACAGTCTGGACTTCCCATGTGTAAAGTGAAGGGACAAATAAACTAGCTATTAATATATTACTAATTCTAAAACATTAGTGACAGATACTGGAAGTTAAAGCAATGTACTGTGGGTGGCTAATAGGTTAAATACAGTACAACAGAACCTGAAAACATAAGAGGAAAAGAGAATTCTAGATGACACAAAAGTCCATTACTTGGAGCAGATTTTTATTTTTTTTCAATCAATGCAGAAAAGTTGAGCAGATGTTTCTCATTTGTATTTGATGGATACCATTCAGAACGAAAGTAAAAAAAAGAAATTTTCCTGAAGACACGCAGGAACCAGCCCAAGATACTGCCATTTCAAAATTATCAGGCCCAGATATCGAGCACAGCGATGAAGATCTCTCTGAACTACTGAGGTCTACTTTTAGCATGTCTCAGAAAGGAGGAAAATTTTAAAGGGAGGTAGGACTGCCAGCTTAGTTTGTGTATTTAAAAGGGCAAAGGCGATACAGAAAGGGCAGCAGTGACTAGACATCTTACAGATTAACAGATAGTATAAACCTGATATTTACTGCCAGTTAACTGCCATAAGTAAAATACATTTTAATACAGCACTTTGCCATGTAATACATTTGGAGACAAGTCATGGTGTTCAATTAAAAACAGAGGTACAGAGAAAAGCTTAGGGACCATCACAGGGAATCGCCTCAAGACGATTTCCCAGTAGTCTGCAGTGGCAGAAAGGACTAATACCATCCCTGAATGTTTAAAAAGAAGACAACTGAAGAAGAACAAAGTCATTATCACCTCTAAGTTCAACATCGGTGAAACTGTTATTAGGCTGTTGCTCCTGGTCTAATTCAAGGAAGATGTGAAAAAGTGATGAACAGTTTAAAGGACAGCCACAAATGTGATTCACTAGCTGGGAAACATGCCTTACAATGCAGGGCTTAAGGCATTAAATATATTTAGCTCTCAAAAAAAGCTTCAGCTGTAGCTTGTTCACTGTACATACAGGTGAAAGACAGAGCTGTGGTGTCAGCTTTTCAAAGCTGTTGACAAAGGAAAAAGAAGACCCAACAGATGGGAGTTGAAGTCATACCAATTCAATCTGGAATAAGAAATAATCTACCATCACAAAGGCTAATTAAACACTGGACAGTTTTTCATTGACGGTGATAGACTTCTCCCAGTGTAAGCCTTTAAAGTGAGTTGAAACACTTTTTAAAAGATGTTCTTTTGTGATTTGAAGTGCTGCACAAGATTCATCCTCAATAGCCTGGAGGAATTACATTGCCCTTGCACCGACTTCAGTTTCTGCATGTTACTTGCAGCTTTGCGTGAGGATATCTTACATATTTAGATATTATATCGTAAGGCCAATGCAGACTCCCGTAAGGTTGAAGAATGATTTCTCTTCTTCCCCCATATGGCCCTACAAGACACTGGTCAGATTCTGGATATTTTTTTCTTTCCAAGTTCTGAAATTTCAAAAATTTTCTACAGCTAGAGCAAAGACTGCACATGAGGTTACTCAGCACTCTAACATGGTGCTGGGAAACATCAGTGTTTCTATCTCAAGATTAAAATGCCCAGCAAATCCAAAGTCAGATATTTAACCTCAGCAGATAAAAATTTCACCTCATTATTTTACCTCAGCAGCTGCTTTGAGGTTTTTTGCCTAGTCTGCAGCTTTGGGTCCTAGAATTATTTAGGCACATTTCCCCTAATGAAGTCCATACTAGTTAACAGAGTTGGTGTTCTGGGAACAACTCAGTCTCTTCTAATTTCTTTTTTCAGTACACAGGCTGAAAAACAAAATGTTCAAATTAACCAAGTCACCAAGGTCAATCCAAGCATACTTTGGTGAAATGTAAGGAAAACATCACATTAAAAAAGGGGGAAACAAAGATACATAGGTCCTTTCTGCTCTGAAACTGCAAAATAAGGATGCTCATACACAGCACTGAAGATTTACACACACTTATAAAATGCATCTTTATGAAGAATAGGAAAAAGACAAATCTTTGGACCCAGCACCTCTGTGAGCCTTACTGGAAATGCCACGAGAATGAGCATTGCATCAGCGCTGCCTCTGAATGCTCTAATTATGCACTTTCAGCACGTTACTGTGTTTTGACAAAATTTAGGTTGATGGCACCAAGGACATTTCTACCACTCAAAATAGTTACTAAAATAATCTTGTGTAACACAAACCACTGGGAAATACAGTCCATAAACTGGCTTCTCAAAGAAGCTTAGAATGATCTTTTACCCTCTCTTTTCACCAGACGAAAATGAAAGAAAAGACACAGTGCAGTAAGTCACTGAGATGTGCGCGGCATTTGACGATCTGGGCCAAAATCGACTTTCATTTGCATGGCTAAATAAGTGCAGTAGTCCTTACCCCCAATCTCAGATGACTCCCCTAAAGCCACAGCAATCTGAAAGGTTAACAATTGGAGATGTACTTTCTTAACTCAAGCAGAAAAGAGGGAGGGAAACAAGGAATGTCAGAGACAGAAACTATGTACACTTTATACATATTCAGTGAATGCTATTTGCAAAAAACACTTCAACTGCTACTCTCTATGTTTAAATATTCTATGACTGCAGAAAGTCAATACCTTTCTGCTTATCTCATTCTTATTTATAACAGCTTATTACATTTTAATTAGTCCGACTGTTCTATTGGATTTCCGGGCAAAATGTGCTAAAAGCCCATGTAAGCAATATATATTTTATTAAAGAACTGTGATCTACTATCATGGAAGAGATCATTTGATTTCTCCATTTTTTCCACGCTGATACCACTCTACTCTTGTATTCTAGAGAGCAGGTTTATTTCCAGATTTTCTGTGCTCAGTTCCTTCCTCTTTATTAATAATAAATATCCTAAACTACCTGCAGACACCATTAGAAACTGTGATTTTCCCCAACCACCTTTTCCTCTGATTACAGCCAATACAACTAACTACAAATGAAAATCATGAAAAGTAAAGAGGTAGGGAAAGCGGAACAAGCATAAGGAAGTCAGAAGCATCAAGATCTGCAATTAATATGAACGAAGAAAAACTGCATTCAAAAACTATTAGAAGATCTAAGATGAAATACAATGAAAACAACAGAAGTCTTTCAGCCTACTTCAAGGTTAGATGCTATCACACCAGTTCTAATCTGAGTCCAGAGCTGAACAAAATTCCCAATTCAAACACACCTATATTCTGTATAATGATAGCATATAGCACCCGTCCGTCAGTGCCATGTGCACCTTTCATCTTTGAGGGTTGTGCTTCTGCATGGTTGGTGTTTCCAATATGAAAATAACCAGGGGTTGGAAACCCAATCATATGCCATAAGGCAGTGATCTTAACTCCCTAAGTATTCATAAGAAGGGGGAAGTAAATAGACTCCCTAGTAAGAACATCAATATCAGGCTTCAGCAAACTAAAGGGAAAATCCCCCGACTAATGCTTTGATAGCTCCCATATTCCTGTCTGATAATCCAGTCATGTATGTTTGAAACTACCTACAGAAGAACTCATTTACAAGCACATAATATAATGAGTTCAGCCCTGTGTCTGCTGTGGAGCTGTGATACAGTTAAAAACTACAACTCTATTTCTGCTGGATAATCTGCTTCTCCATAACATGCTCTATTAGCATCAGCTTCCTTTTTAAAAGTCACTGCTCTTCTTTCCCACTGCTAAAGTTCCAAATAACCAGGATTGTATCTATGTTTAGTGACCTACCCCACAAATGT
This sequence comes from Ibidorhyncha struthersii, assembly GCA_013398815.1. Taxonomy (NCBI): domain Eukaryota; kingdom Metazoa; phylum Chordata; class Aves; order Charadriiformes; family Charadriidae; genus Ibidorhyncha; species Ibidorhyncha struthersii. Next base: position 154,032 of record VZSZ01006513.1, on the reverse strand, counting down.
GTTACTAAGCTTAATTAGGTTAATGTTTGTTCAGTGTTATATAAATTCTAAGCAGTAGTTTTAAGACTGGTGTGAAACTTGTAATTTGCTGGCTAATACCAAATTTCTGCAAGAGTTGTTACATATGCAAAAGACATTCTGCTCACTACTCCCCGGTCTGTGGTTGTCACAGTGATTAAAACTCCATGTTTCCTAAACAATTAACTAACATAGTCTATTAAATCTCATTTTATTACTTTGAATGGATTGAGATGGTACAATAATCCAACTCGGAAGCAAGACAGAATTTACATATCTCTTTCAGACAATGGATGAGACATAAAATGAACGACATGGTGGATAAAACAAAATCTTCGTGTGTTCTCAGTCTGTTTTCCATTTGATTTTCTCCGCTGTACTATAAACAAGTTTTAGCAGTGATAGACTTAGATAATCTAGAAACCAAAGACAGAGGAAGCTCTCTAGGCTATCAAAACAATTCACTTTAAACAGAATGCACACATCACTCAGTATGTTTTGACGAATTTAAATGTGCTATCAGCTCAAATGTTTGTTTTCTTTGACTAGTGCTGCTGAAGACAGTACTGCATGTTGTGTGTCCCATGCTGCAACTGAAATTCAATTTTATGATTTGGAAAGTTTTTCCGCTAGTGTTTCAAATGGAATATATGACCTGCAATTCATTTATATTTCCTATGTAATTAGTAGTTGGCAAGTAAAACAAATTAGGTGCTTGATAAACACACACAATTATATTTTCAAAGCAGTTGTATTTATGCTTGGAAGGAAGGACAGTTTTATGAATATGTAATCAAGAATGTAAAATTGGAAAGAAAACAAAATAGAGCATAGTTAATTTGGTGGTAGCGACAAATTAACAGTATGCCAAGCCCCCTGCACATGCACTGCCCTGATAAACTTGTTATTGGCAAAGGTTCACTCTAAGAGGCGCTTGGTAATCTTTCTTCTGTGTTTGCTCTTCTTTATTACTCCTTTGAGAAAATATTGTTTATAAAATAAAGATCTGCACAAGCAAAGATAACTGAGTCCCCATTTCATGCCTAACCTGTTTAATAGCTAACAAGCTTGGAATATATAGCTCTTTCTTTCTATTTCCTTTATATATTTGGCTACAGGTGTGCGCTGCACACCAGTGATTACCAAGCATTCATGAGCAGCTGTGCCTCCGAATGAAAGATGAAACTGAACCAAAAGTTTGTTTGAAATGGAAGTAAAACCTGGCAGATGGTGGCATCCAGAAATAGCACCACTGAAACTGAATTTTTTGTGCAGCTAAAGCACTAGTGAGAACGGTCGGGAGGGAGGACACAGGGACGACAGACAGGACTCAGCAATGGTCTACAGGGCTAAAAGGAGAAAAATAAAAAGTAATGGCAGTTTTAGGGGGAAGGAAAACCACAGAGGGGATAAGAAGAAAGAGGAAAATTAGCTTCAGATTTCAACACCTAAAAAAAGAATAGAAAATTAAGGAAGGATGTATTAGCAAAAGGAAAGGATTACAATATGAGCTGTATACTCATACTCATAAACTAGTATATGGAAAAAAGAATCATTTAGAGAAAGAAGATGAAAACTGACCAGCTTTCAGGATCAAACAAAGAAGAATTTAAATCTTAATATGCTTTTCATTTATTGTGGAAAGTCACTATTCTGAAACAGATCTACATCTACGCTTTCAAAGAGATAAGGGGGTAAAGGCATATGCCAAAAGGAGCATTCAATAAATTCATTTTAGGTATTTTGCAAGAGAAAACTGTGATCTTAATTTTGGTTTTTTATTATTTTTTTTAGCAAGCTAAAATTATCACTAATATGAGAGTGTGGAGAGGAGGAATCCCAAACACAACATGCAACTTTGTTGGGTAACTCTCTGTGAATCACAGAGCACGACAAACCACAATATCCAGGCAAAGACGCATCTCCAGAAGGGCGTTTCCTCTTGTGAGTGGGTGAGCACATGCAGTGGTGGGCTCCGGGACTGAGGCTGCAAATTCAGCTGCCACAGGCTGCCTGTCTGCTGCAGACAGAGAGCAGATGCTCATGGCCAGCAGCTCTGCAGCACTCTACATGTAGTTTTTGCCAAGGTGGAGCTTTTGGGGTTGCAGTGCCACTGGCAGAACCCGTGTTTCCCTTACACAATCATGTTTATGTCTGACTACAACTTTGTGTAATTATTTGAGCAGAAATTTCCCAGAAATGGCCTAAAGCTGAATTTGAGAGGAAATGCCACCTAAAGTGATTCAGCCTTTGGCCATTCCCCATTGGACTGACACTACACCGTCCCTCCAGTGATGGTAATACCTCTGAATATCACAGTGGTCTTGTACTTTATCAGGGAAACAGGCTTTTGCCTGTGATGTAGTCATCACAGAATCACAGAATGGTAGGGGTTGGAAGGGGCCTTCAGAGATCATCTAGTCCAACCTCCTCGCCAAAGAGCAGGGAGGTTCACCTAGAGCAGGTTGGACTGGGATTCCTGAGGGCCTTAGCAGTAAAGACTGAACCAAAGAAGGTATTCAGTAACTCCGCCTTCTCTAGATCCTCCGTCCCCAGGGCGTCTACCTCATTCAGCAGCGGGCCCACATTTTCCCTAGTCTTCCTTTTACTACTGATGTACTGGAAGAAGCCCTTCTTATTGTCCTTGACATCCCTTGCCAGGTTTAATTCCGAGTGGGCCTTAGCCTTCCTTATTGCATCCCTGCATACTCTGACAACATTCCTATGCTCCTCCCAAGTGGCCAGTCCCTTTTTCCACATTCTGTAAACTTCCTTCTTCCATCTGAGTTTTTCCAGAAGCTCCTTGCACATCCATGCAGGTTTCATGCCTCCTTTGCCTGATTTCTTGCTTCTAGGGATGCACCAATCTTGAGCTTGGAGGAAGTAGTACTTGAGTATTAACCAGCTCTCTTGCACTCCCCTTCCTTCTAGAGCCTTAGCCCATGGGATTCCTCCAAGTAGGTCTTTGAAGAGGCCAAAGTTAGCTCTCCTGAAGTCCGGGTTGTAATCCTACTTTTTGCCCTGCTTCTTCCACGCAGGATCCTGAACTCCACCACCTCATGGTCACTGCAGCCAAGCCTACCCCTAACGTTCACATTCCTGAACAGTTCTTCTTCTTTTGTCAGCACAAGGTCCAGCGGCGTACCTCTCCTCATTGGTTCCTCCACCACCTGTGTCAAAAAGTTATCATCAATGCTCTGCAGGAACCTCCTGGACTGTGCATGCCTGACTCTGTTGTGGTTAAAGTCCCTCATAAGAACCAGGGCCTGTGATCGTGAGGCTATTTCCAGCTGTCTTTAGAAGGCCTCATCAACTTCCTCTTCCTGATCCCGTGGTCTGTAGTAAACACCCACAACAGTGTCTTCCATATTAGCCTACCCCTTAATTCTTACCCATAAGCTCTCAACACGTTCTTCACCCACCCCTATGCAGAGCTCGATACATTCCTGGCCTGTCTTTCCTAAAAAGTACCCAGCCATCCATGACAGCATTCCAGTCATGTGAGCTATCCCACCTTGTCTCTGTAACTGCAATGAGATCATGAACCTGCGACCAGGTTAGTTATCCCCGGTTGGATAAGTTGCTGTGAGCGTTGCCATCTTGGGCCCCACCCCCCCAAGTCCTTCAGTTTAAAGCCTGCATATTTTATGCATAGCTCCACTCTGCAAGGCCTAAGTAATTCTCAATAAGAAGGTCTGAAAGTGTCTAAATCACTTTTCAAAATGGGATTTTGCCCAGGAAAGTCACAGAATTCTTCAGGAAAAAAAAACCAAACCCTGATTCCAGTTTGATTGGCATGAAACGAATCCTATCACCATCTTCTAAGTAAGGATGCCAGAAGAAATGAGTTGCTCTTCATTCACTGTGCAACACACAAGGTGGAAAAATATAATGTGACAGAGTAATTAGAAACTGTAAATTAAGATCATATCTGGATGTAGGAATAACCTAAAACTTGAATGTTCCACTTCAGAAACGTCTTTTTCATTTAAAGTTGTCTTTTGGCTCCAACTAATGTCGGACTGTTCAGTACTCTGAAATCAGCAAAATCATAGGGCAGATTATTCTGATGACTTTAAGAGAATTCTAATCGTACTGCTGCTATTCTGCATCTCGTTGTTTAGGGAAAGCTGACAATCTTGCCTCCCTGACAAAAACTGTTTCAGATGATTCAGAAGAGTTGCTCGTGACAACCACTTTGCAAAAATCTTCTAATATGAGTCACTTTATGATGATTCATTTATGTTTTCATCATTTTAAAACAAACTTCCCTGTGTGAAAAAGTTTAAAGACCTCATTGAAGAGACAATTTGCAATTACAAAGCTCTGTTTTTTATTAGCGACAGAATTGCTGCTTTGCCAAAACAAAGCACTTCCGAGCAATTTTCATCTATATCTAGCCTTGTAAACCAAGTCCGATCCGAGTGCAGTGTTGAAAACAGTGACATCAGATATTCTGCAGCATGGGTGGGTTACTAGGAGACACTGCAAAGTTCTGCAAAGTTATCCAAAATCCCAAGCTTTACCAAAACTAAAATCATTATATTGTATTCACCCATCAAATAAATGTCTGGTGCAATAAAGTAAAAAACTTGTGAAAAGTTTCTTACTTGCATCAATAGATTTTCTTTAAAAGTTAATTCTACACATCTTAAATAGCAACTGAGGTTTTCCTGTACAAAGAATATTTGTTTTGCTAAGGAAGTGTAGGGTAACTGCTTTACAAAATTGGGAGCTATTGAGATCTGTTGATTAGGGATTTCTGTGTTAGACTTGAGGTCCAAGATTTTTTTTACATGTCCCCAGAAGACCAGAATTCTGACCAGTCCTTAACAGAGACCTACACTGGAAGTGACAGACTCATACACTTTAAAAAAAAAATTGTCTTAATATATTTAACCAGTCACAGGGGCTGCGTGGAAAAGTTTGCAAACTTATAACCAAGGGAATCCCCCTAATATTGGGAAATTTCACTCACATTTCAACTCCCTGGGAGCCAACGTCTATGAAACCCACATGAATAGTCATACACAGGTTAGCAGAATTCTGTAGAGACCAAAACCAAAGAAAGTTGTCCTTATTGCTACTGTACTGATGGACTTCTGAGTCAATAGAATGGATTAACAGGCCTCTGCTAAATACAGAGAAGCTAAACAGACAGCCCTAGTTTGAAGGAAGAAATTAAATTACTCCTTAGAGTCAATTAACAATAGGAGTGTTACAGGAACACCAAAATGAGGGGAATACAAAGTCAAATTTGAAACTATGTCCTCATCAAATGCTGCTTTCCCAAAGGACATACGATTGTGAAACAACAGCAGATTTTACAAATTGGGCATGCTTTGCTCTGCAGTTGTTAAGTCTCTGGAGGGAACTGAAGATGCTCTTTCAGGAACACAGATTTCGCACATCACATTTGAAGGTTAGAACTGCAATGCCCAGGTAGAAGAACCTGAGGCTTCTGAAGAGGCTGAAAGCAACTTCAGCTATCCAAACATCATTCAGAAAAAATGTTTTTTCTTTTATATGTTGTTATTGTAAAACAAATAAAAAAAATGATGTTGTGCAATGTGCAGATCCGTACAACCAGTCATTCCAAGTGAATGATTGCATATACTAGAAAGGGCAAAATCTCTGTCTTCCATTATACATAAAAGTGTTTTGTATTAATCCAGTAAAGCAAGACTGAATAATGTATTATTATAATGAACTTGTTGGGAAGATGAGAAGGTCTAGCGTAAACTCTCTCCCCTCTTCTATTTGTGCCATTCTAGTGGTTTCACAGTATATCAGTGAGTCCTCACTTTCTCAGAAATTTGGATTTCTACTCATTTCTGATATTTTATTAAGAAAGCACAGAGTTTTCTCCACATTCCCACAGGGGCTGAACTCTGAGCTTAAGTAAAACTCTCCATGTCTCTCTACTAAGAACAAAGTTACACTTCCGCATAGCACCTATTTAGGAAAGAAATGTACAGAAAACCTCTTGAGTGATGTGAAAGAAGAACATGAGCACGTGGTTCTGGAGATCTTTCTGGCAAAACTGTTCAGCTATTCCATAATAGCCATTAAAGGCAAGTACTGTTCTTTCTTATTTCAAAAGTATTCTCAACTAGAGCTTGCTTTCTGCCTCCAGCAGCTTGTTTCCCCTCAAGCCTGTTGATACAAAGTCTATGAATATGCTATTTTTCTTGTTATCTGCAATACCTGTGCTAACAGCCTGAAGCAAAAGGGAGCAAAGATGATGAATGTGTTTCAAACATTTTCCCTGATGGTCAGAAAAAAACGAGCAACAGACGTATACAGCGCTGCCCAATAAATGGGACAAGGTAGATAACCATGAATACAATGAGACACATAGGTAACTTTATCTGGCCCATACATACACGCTTCTATGATATGTTAGCATTAATCAAAAGCAGAAATATATACCTCTTTATGTTCATTTCTGATTTCACCTACATCAAAAATATAGGCATTCATGTTGTTCATGCAATGCCTCTCCAAATCTTTAACAAATTCAGCTACAATCAGCTTCCTGCCAAAACCAAAAATGTTTCCTTCATGAGTTTTTTCTACCTTTTCTTTTCTCCATCCCTATCCCATCAGTCTCCCATCCCCCAGATGTAGCTGGTGTAATATCTGTAAGCTCCAGCTCTACGTTGTAGGGTAGCCATAAAGTTAGGTATTGTTTAAGACCGGTAATGGTCTCATAACTTAACCTTAATGAAACCCTTTGCAAACACTCCTTTATTTTGTTTCATGCACCTATTTATCAGTAAAGAGATATCAAAAAAAAAAAAATCCAGATAAGTCAAACACATTTCACCTTTCTTTTTTCTCAGACATACTTTATTGGCCAGGTATTAAAAGTTCTCAGCAGAGCCTAAAATCTGCAATGGGAATTACTGCAGTGTGCATTGATTGCTGATCTAAAAATACATATGTCTGTTTTCACACCCTGTAAAATAATTCTAAAAGATGTATTTCTATGTCCCTCTGTTCATTACAATTTTATTCTTTGAGCATCTTCAGAGTCACATCTGGGTTTTTTAACCACCAACCTGTAGAATTCTAGCAGTCAAGTCCACATTTGTTAAGATTTTTGTCAACAGCCAAGGCTCACCCGTTGTAGGGTAAACGCTGAAATCAGCACATGCAACTGAAGTGTACTGCTAATGTGCATGACTGCAATCCAATGTATAAGCTGTGACAAGCCATGACACCCTTAAACTTCCTAAACTCCCAAATTTAACAGATTTTTTTATTTCCTCTTCTGAGTATTGGTAAGTCAGTATCTGTTACAGCATCTGCTGACCTGCTGCACTATCCCAATTACCCACAGCTACTCCACACCTGATGGTAGCATTCTTATCTGCTGCTAACACAACACAGTAGTACATTAATTCCATCTCTAGACAATTGACCCCCTGGTCTGAATCATATTTGCCAGACTGAAATTTCTCAGGGACTCAAAATATTTTATTAAAGCCTTCACAGGCTAAATGCTGACAGCCCTAATTCTCTTTTTTGTTGAGTTCCCCCAGGGAGGAATAAAAGAGTCAATTTATCTGACTACCCTTTGTTTTCAGAAGCTGACGATATCAAAGAGGGCTGTAGATAGTGGATATAATCCTACAATATGAGATTTTTTGATGTTCAGCTCTAAGTGAAGTGGATGCCTAAGTTATTAGTGTACATAACAGTTGCCCCTTGAATTGAACTACATAATTAATACAGAAATATGAACTCGCCAAGTTAAAAGTTAAATAGTGCCAGCATAAAGCTTGATATTAATGTTGCTTTCATTAAACATCAAGAGGAAGAAGAAACCATATAGAGGCCCTTTGATTCTCTATAACTACTACTATTCTCTCAGTGTCTTGCAGTAGTGTATCATTAACATGTATGATCTGGTACACCCTGGATTTGCTATCTTTATATTATACACTGTAATATATTTCAATTAACATGGTAAACATCTGATCTATTTCACAGTAGCTTTATAAATAGCAATACTGTCTGATAGAGCTGAAGAAGAACTGGTAGAAATCATCTCAAACTGCATGAATTGTCTTGCAATATACAGGCAAAGCCATGCCATATATGCAAATGTCTTGCAAATCCCATCTGAAACCACTCTGAAAATAGAAACTTATATTTTATTACAACACTTTCTTAGTGTAATAAGTTCACTTGCCTAATTCATTAAAAAGTGTCTTATCTTGAAATTAGTGCCTTAGAGAATTTGAACAATTCATCGAGAGCCACAGTGAAAATCTACTTGGACACCAAACTTTGCATATTCAGTATTGGGAAGGGAAATAGATTCACGGGTGAAAGATCATTTCTCATGAAAAATGCCCTGAAAGAAGAATGAACCTTTCCTGAACATCATTCATTATTCTCTACGTTTGGGGTTGGCAGCTCTAGCAGCCTAACTAGATTCACATCAGAATCTGAATTCATTAAGACCTCTTCGTAGAAAACTAGTGAGAAGCCACCAGGATGGCGATCAGGATCAAATTCTGTGTGTTAAATTGCAGGACACGATACTCAAAAATACATGAAAACAAAAGACAACTGAGATGGCAATCTGCCTCCCTCTAACCACCTGGTCAGTAGGGTGCAATGGGGGCATCTGCGAAACATAACTGACTCATCTGGGCATCTTAAAGGTACAGCTCCCCAGAGGATGAAGGCTATCACTGAAGACTAGTCTGGCAGAGTCAAAGACTTTTTTTATTCCACCGGTATTGTCAAGGGTTTGCGAGTCTATTTTTAACAAAATCCTTGCAAACTCAGATAATAAAGGGAACAAATCCAAAAATCTACCAGCTATATAAAATATTACACAACACCTATGTGTAAATCTAAACGCAATCAAAACACAATATCTAAAATATAATGTGTAAGCAGTCACATGGTAACAGATTCCAGCATTACGGGTGAAAGCTCCAGTGAGCCAGCTCTTGGAGGTGGGCAGGAGGACTGGAAGGTAACCGGGAAACAGATTCACTTGGGAGAAGAATAGAGGAGGAAGGATCTGCCTCTAATACACCAGTTTGATGAAATCAGTACACTAAAGTTATTGTGCTAGCAGACTCCGCTATGACAGCAGAGCAGCACTAACCGTAGCCCAATGAGTTATGAGGCAAGCCTGGGTAAGAAGAGTGATTGCAATTGCATCTTCCAGTACTCTAGAGATGTTTGTTTATTAAATTTCTTCCAAATATCTTGTAATAAAGCAACCTTAGAAAATGTAACACAGTAAATAAAAATATTGCAACTTTTAAATGGATTGTACGAAACGTCAAATGCAATGACTGAGTTCAAATGCACAAAGGTTTAATTAGACCTACCTTACTTCCATCTTTTAAAGTGGCATCTGCTAGTCTCCATTGGCAGACTTTGCCAGAGAACGTTTTGTCTGCTTCAGGGAACTCAGCAAAACCCATTTCCTCATTTTTACAGTAATATCTTGTAACATAGCAACATTACTTTGCATGTGTGAGTGTAAACACTGGGCATGTATATACCTTACCATGGATTCCCTTCTCATGTAGTCAGCCCTTTATTAGTAATTAGTTTCCTTGGTTAAGGAGCGCTCATGTACTAAAGGAAACTAGGACTAGATCTACATATTATATACCTTTACAGTATAAGATAATTAAAACATCAGACACAGAGTTTTCCTTTTGCTTCATCTATTTACTAATACTGTGAGTGACAGAGAACTGAGAAAGCTCTTGCTTATTTCTACCGTGTGCAGGATGTTACATCCTGCAGTGCTGTAGTTAACACATTTCATAATACTTTTATCTCATGGGATGAAGCAGTTTCCTAAGATTAAAAAGGGAGAGGTGATTGTTTTAATTGACCTGCAGCTACTAAAAACCTGAGGATATTAATTCCACATCTCTAAATGGGTGCAAGATAATAATTTTTTTCTTGTTAGCAGAATAATTCTTCCTGATTTCCATTTTTAATATGCATTCTTTGCCCACACAAGGACAGCTACACTCCTCCAATATAAGCAGACAGCTTTTCACAAAAACTCAGTCTCACAAATAAAACCAATGCAGCAAAGCTATAGCTAAAAGATGAGAAAGACCCAGGGTATTGCTCNTAAAATATGATGACAGCTGTAGCCACTGTCTAACAGCCACTGTATAACAGAGAAAAGCAGAGGAAGAGAAAATACTTTGTCCGTCTTGATATGACAAGGCAATTGAGGGAAATGGAAGAGAGAAAAATACATGACAGGCTGCATTCATGTGCTGACTTCACAGAGTGGGCATGGAATCCATTTCAAAGTGAAAAATAGCCCTGTGAAATTATTTTAATCTATTTATCCACATACCATCTCTAGAACATTCAGAAGTGATTCAGTTATAGAAAACTCCCACTAATTTCCAAGAACATTGAGTACAGCAAAGTCACTCCTTGAGAATTGTTAGGCAATTCTTTTTAAAATGGTCTAGGAATTTCCACTAAGCAGGTTTTTAAAAGTCAAGTTTAGAATGAGTTAGCATGCTTGCACCTGGAAGCTTGCAAAACACCTGCCAATATTACACAGCTGTAACCAATGCTATTAATCTTTAATTTTCAAGAACACTAACAAAAAACTTCGTAAAAGGGAATTTAAATGATATACAACTCACCTCACTTTTTAGCTCTCTACAAGGAGACCTTTAACCCACTATTTATAACTAAAGCTAATAGCTATATACTATAACAGTATATACTATACATTACAGCTACATACTATTAAGTAACTTCTAATTTTACCCATTCCCTAGTGGCCATTACTAGTGATGAATCCCAACATGGTATAGTCTATCACAGCAAGACAGAAAGATTTGACATGTCAGAGCTGAGGGGTGGAATCAACCAATTCAGTGAAAACGTGCAGCTCCAAAATACATGTAAAAACAGGAGGCACTTTCCGCTGAAGTTGAAGGACCATGCAGAGACAGAGGTGTATATCAAATAGTCAGTTCTTGACTTTCTAACCCATTGTTTCCTGTCACTCTTTGCCTTCCTTCTTGAACTCTATTATAATGATGTATTTTTCACGTGGTTCTTCAAGAAATGAGGCATATGTCGTTGTGTTGCCTAGCCATCTGTCAGTTTGCTCTTTTCCCTCAAGCACATTCTGAACCTGTTGAACAATTTCAGCCAATTTGACAAAAGGCTAAAGGTCTCAGACATACAAATTTCTGCATATATCATCAAAAGCTATAGCTAAAAGATGAGAAAGACCCAGGGTATTGCTGCATACGTGTGCCTAGCCAGGTGGCTGGCACATCACATGGGAGACCACCGTTGACGCACTCAGACAAGCAGGGGGTATGAGAGCCGGGCTGCACACCTAGGAGAGGAGATGGAGGTGAGCTCAATTTACATGCAAATCCATCGGAAGCCGTGCTGCCTCAGCAGTGCTTTGCATCAACCAACATAATTTTACTACAGTGGTGTCTTCAGGTTTTTTCCAAAAATCAGGCAATATTCACACAAGGATATTTTGTTCTTTTGGGTTTGTTCTTTTTTTTTTTTTCCAAATAGCTTACAATCCGAGACAGAAACAGACAAATGGGGCACATAAGTGTAGAAACAGAAAGAAGACCAAAGATGGTGTAACCATTTCATATCCATGTACTGGAAATGAACACTGATGACCGTGATGGCCAGAGGTCCAGAATTCCCAGACACCACATTTTTTATGTAGCTCGTACCACCTCTGGTTTAGATCAGTAAACACTGGGGATTCTGAATTGTTCAATGGCACATGAAAATCTATAACCATCTTGAGTTATTTCATGCTAATTTTCCAGGTGAGAACATTGGAACTTCTGTACTAGGTCTGCAAAATGTTAGCTTAGTCTTAAGTATAACTATCTCCAGCTGTGACCAGGAAGGAAGGAATATATAACAAAAAGGTGTGATACTTCCACTGATGCATATACTCATAGCTCCCACGTATCAACAATTCAGGTTTTCCTTACCCAAATAGTGCCTGTCATTGTCATTGCTGTGTTTATTCTTTAGTAGGCTACCTAATTATTTTTTACATCTATTTACAGTTTTATACTCAAAATTTTTCCATAATAATGCATTTTGCAACTAAGTACGTACAAAAAGTACACCTTTTCATTTTTTTAAATCTTCTGCCTAACAGCTTGAGGAACTTCCAGTTTTCTGTTATGGGAAAAAATAAACCTTTGTTATCTACCCGCCACCTTCACATTATTTGTGATTTTATAGATAATTCATATTTTCCCTCAGTCATCTCCCTTCCTAGACAGATGAATCCCAGTCCATTTGGTATTTCCTCTCTGAGAAACCTCTTAGTGCTTTTGACCATCTTTGACCATCCACGTTACCCTTCTCCATGCATTTCCAACACTGGGTATAACCTCCCTGAGAGGGCAGAGCCAGAACCGCGCATTCAACACATGGACAAATGGGGGATATATGGTGGTGTAACAATGTTCTCAGCTTTGTTCTCGTTTCCTTTACTAATAATGCTTCAAATTCTATTTTATTGCTAAGAAATGGACTAGTTCTTTAGAGAGATGTCCACAATGACTCCAAGATTTCTTGTTTGAACAGTAACAGAGGATTTAGAGTCCACTGTTGTGTATCTGTAGTTCAGTTTATTTTTCCCATGTGCATTAATTTTTGAAACACTAAATTTTATATCACTTTTTTCTTTCAGTCATTCAGTATTGTGTTTCTGTTATTATTGCTATCTTTCTTCCACTCCCCCAGTTTTTGCTAACATCTCCAACATACCTTCTAAACCTTTTCTGTATTTCAAATTCAAAAGCATATAACCTTATCTGTATATCCTTGCGACTTGCACCTTCAGGTTTTACCAGGGACATTAAAGTAGACTATAATAGTGAAACTAGTTTGACGTTACCAAGGAAAATGTTGAATCAGCTGTAATAAGACGAATTCATTGTGTTAATTTTCCCATTTAACAATTCAATAACACTGTCACTGCTTTCATCTACATTCTTCTGCAGCTTCTGGTCAGGGATTTTGTGTACGTCATGGATACATATAGTGTCTATATCTTTAAATAACAGATATTTTGAAAATATTTCCTGAAATTTATTGCTCGTTATCAGCACTGTGTGGAATTATCAAGATTATTTGTAATGTGATTAGGAAGTCTTAAATACTGTTTTGTGCAATGAAGACACACTATGACAATATTTGAGTGGATACAATGAGTCATCCAGATTTTGATTTCATGAAAGCAGGACTGCATAACAAAGTGTGAGGCAGCAGTCTCATTGACAGTACAGTCACATACTGCCTCCCTCATTGAAAATACAGTCACATGCCATTATGCTACTTTTTATACAATATGATATCCACCTATTCTTAGCAAGCATCGTGTTGAATGCAAGTGGAATAAAGTATGGCATGACTGCCCCTTGTGCTATTTTAGACAAATACAGAGTGAAAGCCAAAGTGTTTTCACAGACAGTACGTTAAGGCAGAAGAGTATTACATTAGGATTCATAAATACTCTACTTAACCTAGGCTGCATGGTTACCTAACAACAGCAATAACAACAGGTGTGCTGTTCAGTGGTTCACATTTTTACCAACAAATAGGGGAAAAAAAAAATCTATTTTTCAGCTTTTCATTGCAGCTATTTTTAGTGTGTGAGTTTTTGCTTCTGTGTTTTTCAAGACAGTTGGCCATACTAACATGGTTGAAAGAATTCTGCCAAGTTGCATCACATCATAGGAAATAATTTAAATAAATACAGGATATTTTGAACGACTAGGAACATACTGTCATCATCAATAAAAAAAAAAAACAACACACTATATTTCTTAAAAGCAAATACTGATTGCCTGTTTCCTGGAGTTATGCCTGGCAATATTGTAAGGAATCTGGGGAGAAGAACAGATCTTTCTTTACTTGAATCATAATAGTAATAAAAAGTTAGCATACATCAGAATCCCCATCTCTCCAGCACTTCAATAGAATATCCACTACCTTTATCTCTGAGGAGCTCCAATCTCTAACTACAGAAAAAGAGAGATATGGATCTGGTACTTCGTTAAGATTACAGAAGTTGCATCTGTTTACCCACTTATCAATTTAAAAGAAATGATTGGGCTAGAAGGGATGCTTGGAGTTCATGAAGTCCATCTCCTTGCCTCAAAGCAAGTTCAAATGCCTCTATATCACTCCTGATACATGTTTGTCCAGAGATGAATATGGCATTAACTCTCAAGGAAATTTATTTCAGTGCTGGCACTTAAAATGGTTCTACAGGAGTGTTTCTGAGCCAAAAAGCAGAGCAATCTGATAGGAGTAGAACATAACAATTTAGGATAACAATTCTCCCCGAAGGAAAGTTAGAACAGCTCTGTATCCTCCAACAAAACATAGGACAAAAATCAAGAGAATGCAAGTAGGAAGCATCAAATAAAAGTTGTGACAAAGTCTTAAATTTGAACCTAAAAATAAGCAACCAGAACAAATATATACAGGCTGTTTACTAATGAAAGTTCAGAATGAAAATGGATGAATAAATAAAATATATCAACAAGGAACAGAATCACTATGGATTGCAATTGTAGTCCTCAGTAACAAAAGGACAGTATTAAGTTTATATTACTGATTTACCAGAAAGGTGACAATGACTGTGAAGAGCATCTTTATGGAAAATAAGGTAGCAATAATGGAAGACTTCAACCATACTCACATAAACTGGGTAGGTGTCAAAGTAGGTGATGCTGAGACAAAATTCTTATCTAACATTTGCTTTTTGGAGAAACTTGTTAGGGACCAAAACTAAAGAACCTAACTCTTGACTTCATACTGAATGGTGCCTGTGACCTTACTCAGGATATTGCTTTCAAAGGCCTAGCGTTACGGAAGAGTCCCATAATATAGTCAGATACAACATTTCTTATAGGACAAATGAAAAATCTTCTGTACCTGTGCTTACTTTCAAAGGGGAACTGTATAAGAAGCAGCAGCCAAAAACTTATCTTTTAGAAGGTCACAGATTGTATAATGACATGTATAACGTGCTAAAACACACAACATATGAAAAAAAAGCTTTAATAGCTCAAAAAGACTGGTATGGTTCAATAACAGAGGCTATTAGAAGCAAGAAGATATGCTTCAAACAGTGCAAATGTCTCCAAGAAGGAAAACAGGAAAGAACATAATAACTAGCAAGCTGTATGTAAAAATGCAAAAATTAAAAAAAAAAGAAAAAAATATCTTGTGATCTTTTGTTAAGAAACAACTTGAAGAAGATACTAAAACTAATAGTAAATCTTTAATGAATAGCCAAATCATGTAGGCTATCAGTCTTTCTGCAAGACCAAGTGAGAACAGAGGTACAAAGGGACTATTCAAGAAGGATAATGCTATAGAAGAAAAGCTAATAAATTATTGTAGCTGGGACATGCGCAGCCAATTAAAGCCAACAACCTTTGGGGATATAGAGAGCATTTTTCTTAAACTGATCTGCCAGGAGAAGGGGGCATTAAAAAAAAAGAAAGGTAAAAGGAAGAGTGACACGTTATAGGACACAGAGGAGCTTCATAAGTCTTAAATATAAAACTGAACTGCTATAGTGATCACTTAAAATATCGTTTGCATCAGATGAGTGCAAGATGGTAAATATGAGCCAACAGGTGCTCAGTTTTTTAAAATTCGTTTTTAGGGGATCTAGAAAATTACATCAAGTATATCTGCACCCAACCAAATCATAGAACAATGATCAAAGGAAACAGTAACCACAGGAAAAAAACTGTTATAATAAAAAAGATTCAACACAGTTCTCATACGGGTACGTCATGGCACTGAAACATCTTAGCTTTCTCTGTAGGACAAGGGCAAGACAGTTTATATGCTGTACTTGAATTTTCTAAAGGTTTTCAGCAGGATTTCTTAACCAAAGATTCATAAGATGCTATAGGAATGTCTTCTTATGGATTAATAACAGATTAAAAGGATAGGAAACTAAAGTAGGAATAAATAGTAAGACTTGAAATGAAGCCTGTGCCCTGAGGCTTGTGCTATTTAGTATTTTCATAAATGATCTGGGAACGAGGTGGCAGTGGTAGCAACATTTGCTACTGGTGACAAATTATTCAGGGTAGTAAAAAGGCAAGCAAACTGCAAGGACTTGCATACGAATTTCATGATACACAATGATTAGGCAATAAACTTACAAACAAAAATTGGTGTAAATAAATGTAAAGTAACACGCATGGAAAAGTAACCTTAACTATATACATTCAGCAACTGAGTCTAAATTAGCTATTAACTTTCAGGAAAGCTATCTCAGAGTTAAAATAGATAGTGCCATGAAAACATCAGCTTGGTACTCAGAAGCACTTAAAAAGGCAAATAAAGCATTAGGAATTATTAGAAAGGAAGAGAGAATGAGGGAGAAAACACCATCATGCCATTTTATAACTCCATAGTGAGCCTGCTGCTACATGAAATCTGATTTCCCCATCTTGGAAAGCACCAAAGACCAGAGGGTACAGAGAACTGCAGCAACGCTGATCAAAACTCTTCATGACACACAGACAACAACAGAGAGGAAATTCTGATATTTCAGGATTCCCATAAAATAGAAATCTTAGGGTAGAGGAGAAATTCATTTTGGAAATGCCAGCATATGTTGATTCTGAAACACAATATGCTTCTTAGGACTCTGACAGCTGTGACTGAAATTACAGTTAAACTGCTGAAGTTTCATGGCTCAAACACTCTAAGGACAGCCCTGTTACTCAACATACCTGGTCTAGTGGAAGGTGTCCCTGCCCATGGCAGAGGGTTTGGAACTAGATAATCTTTAAGGTCCCTTCCAACCTAAACCATTCTATGATTCTATATCTCAGTCTCAGAGTGCGCTAATTACTTTAGTCTCCTTCGTTCATGACCTGCATGGCAGCCCCAGCCCTGGCTACCCTGTACGGATGTGATCTGTTCTGCTGTAGGAGCCCGAGCCTAAAAATTCCCACTGCAGTCTTGGACCAAAGGTCCGGAGATCTCCAGCTTGTACTAGGATTTCCAGGGATCTCACACTCAGGGACCTGAACAGAAAAACTTACCAAAGTTCACACGTAACATGTCTGTGCAAGTGTCTTTGCTTTCATCCCCATCAAGCGTGCACCCTCCCCTTGAAAGTCAGACACTCATTTGTCAAACAACTCAAAAGAATTAAAGCTTGAAAATTATTTTTCTGTCAGTCTCTATGCACAGATGAAAAGATGGGACCATGCTGTATTGGGGTAGAAGAGCTCATACGTACATATAGATATGGACAGATATAATTCGGTACAGCTGGGTCTGCTCATTCAATTATAGGTATATATAATATATTTGAGAACAATACATACAGACACACAGAACACAAATAACCTGCCCCTGATTCATAGGAATGAAGCTCTTCTCTCAAGTGGGCCAGACGCATGAAACAGACCTACCCAGTTCCCTTATTATCTCTCAATTTAGAGAAATAATCTAAAGTTTCATGGATTAATGATTATAGATCCATCACTGACAAACTGTGATTAGCTACCTCATTAACATTAATGCACCACCTATCTGGAATGCTGTAGTGAGAAACAGTCAAAAACTAATTTTTACTGAGAGACTTTTTCCTCTCTATAGTATTCTGGTAAATGTAATGACTCAATTGTTATTTTTGCTGTTGATGGGCAAAATTTCACCGAGTCCTCAGATATACTAGCCATTTGCATAAGCATAAACTCAGACAAGTAGATACTCTGATATTTCTTGAAAGAAAGGATAAAGAGAATTGTAGAAGAGTCTAGACAAACATGCCAGGATTATAGGAGATATGTCATGACTTGAGATATGTCATGTATGTATCTAAAAGTATTAGGACCAGGATGAGTAATTTGAAGATGCATCATCAACATGATTTCTTAAGCAATTGACGCAGATGGGTGTAGATGCGTGGCCACGGGGGTTGATGGATTTCATTGAGCCCATGACATGTGCCTTGCCTATCTGCGATTGCTGTATTTGAGTGAACTTTCTGCTGTGCCAGCAGTAATCCAGGCATATAATTACAACATCTTTGAGAAAACTCATCCAAGAAACAAATAAGCTTGCTTTAAAAAAAAAATTCTTCATGTTGTCCTGACTCATAAATCTATGGTGCACTTAATTAAATTCAATACGCAATTTTAGGGAGAGATAAACAAATTAAAGAACCTCTACTAAATGACAGAGAAAATTCCAAATAAACATAATCTATTTTGCATTTTAATTCCAATGTTGCTTGTCCTTGTCAGGGCTGATACCTGCCTTATTCATCCTTTTTCTTCTTGAAAACAGTTCTCAAGTAAGGATATTACGGAAATGTACTGCAAAATACATGATATCTTTTAAAATTAAGTAACCCACGCCATCCTCCATGGACACAGAGAAAAATGCTGAAAAAGACAATTACAATTTTTTATTATGCCAAGGAGCTTTTCTTTAATGATTCTTCTCCTCCTAACCCCTCTGGAGAACAGCAATTAGCATGTTGCTTGTCCAGATCTGTCAACAATGGCAAGTATAAAGCTGTAAATATGCACGTATGTGTTAGATTTATTATGGTATCTTCTAGCCTGACGGATTTATACATTGTCTTTTTTCTTGTAAAGGGGAGAATTGATGTAAAAAATAAAGAAAATAATTTGCAAGCAGCAATCCTCAGTGATGTATAAGAGCCCATCTGAATCTACCCAGCTTCCCATGCTATTCCCATCACCTTGAAATCCCTGTTACCTACACTTAGCCTCTCTCTCCACCTCTAGAGAAGGCCATTTCTTGCTGTTGCTGTTGTGTCTTACCACGTGTGTTCATCATTTTCCAGAATCCTGTTTAACATATGACTGGGGAATAGAAACCAGTTAAGGCACAGGTTCTGAATTCTACTCAGGAGAGATCTTTTCCATCTAGGTGTCATGGAAAGTTTTCTCTGTGCAGACTGAACCATCCGTCAAGTCTCTCAAGCCCGAGAAACTGCAGACACTTCCTACCTCCCCTTTTCTCATGCCCACGTTCTTCTTCACACATTGTTCTTCCAAGCACCAAAAAGCCAAGCTTTCTGTCGCTCCTGTCTCTACTCCACTGCTGAGCACTGTGCAGAGCATGCATGATCTGTAGGCAAGCAGGGGGATTTCTGTCACCGGCAGCCAGGAAGCGTTACCCAGGGCCATGCCAATTTACTGCAGCTGCTGGGGGAAGGCTGGAGGCGGGCAGAGAGAGCTAGCAACAAATGAAAGAAAACATTTGTCTTCAACAACTGAAAAAGTAAAGGCAAAAAATCTAGAGAAGCTGACAGGTGGTAAATCATGAAATGTTTCATATGGATTTTTTAAAAAGATATAGGAAACCACCATGTGGTGCTCCCACGCACAGTTTTATAATATATGTGTGTCTATCGATGAAACAGGGAGCAAGGGAGGTATGCGCACCGCAGAAATGTTATATGAATGCTTTTCAGCTCCTTGTCATTGGGCTTCTTCCACTCCACCTGCTAAACCTGGAATAGCATCCCAGTTTCTCTAAGTCTGGCATCTTCTCTCTTCTCTCTCCTTTTTTCAGCTCGCAGTCAAGCACTCACTTCATTTCTCAGCTCTTTGCTCTTCTCCTCCTCCCTGGGCCTCTGCCTCCTCTATAGACCTGTGGTAGTTTAAGACCCAATTAAACCCTGCACCAGGTAATTCTTCCATACCATCTTTTACCCTTTTTTTCATTCTCTTCCTAGCTTGCCTAAGTTCTGCACAGATTAAGACTACTTTCTTGATGCCTCTGACGTGACATATCTGAAAAGAGAGGAGTTATGAATGTTTATAAATAATAATTGTGTTGAATAAGGGCAGGACCTGCAATGTTTAAGGGGAAAGTCTATTTGTTCTTTAGACTGTGCATTTTCCAAGGCCTTTCAAAGTCTTAAATGTGGGGCTACAATTTCCATTGCTTGGCTCTACATTTTGAACCTACTAGACAGATCATTTCAGAGTCTCCACATGTAAAAATGCAGCCTGTGACGTGGCAGGAAATTTGTATGGATATGGAAAAGGCTGGGTTTTTTCTTATGAGATCAAAAGAGAAAGTAATTTGGGGAGGGAAACAGTTATTCAGCCTTAAGCATGTGAGAAATTTTGGGGATATTTTGACCATATTAAGTTTTTGAGCCTGACCCCAGAGCCAGACAGGCAGTTCCAAGTAAATACCACGTGCAATTTTTACTCTTCCTTCTTTTTCTAAGAACATGGAATTGAAATACAAGGAAAAAGCAATACAGGTATTGCTTTGTATTTAGCATATAATATTAAGGGTAAGCAAATGATTAATGGTCATCGAAAAAAATACTAGCATTTTGGGTGGTGTTGGCTCAGCTAAGTTGCTGGAGGTACTATGTATGCCTTGAGCAATACCTTGAATTTGATTCTTTCTCCATCACAAAGAGTTAATATAAATCCTGGAGTGTTAATATGAAACTCAGCTGTGTTATTCAGTAGGCAAGATGTTGCACTGTCAACCAACTGGAGCTTTTGCATCATCACTTGAGCTGCTGAAATTGCTCCTAGCCAGGATGCTGTGGTCATTTTTAAGATACTTCATGGTGAACAGGCATTTCACATGCTTAGATGTCAGCACAGTTGGTTTTTCATCTAATAGGACCTCAGGCTCTGCTATTAGAAGGATCCTGGTGACTGTGAGATGCAAGGCTCAAATGTCAGACATATAATATTTATTAGAGGCAGCAGGAGAAAAGGTTGCTGCTACCCTACGTAAAATGACTTCTAAACTGAATGGAAAGCACCACAGGTCCCAGTGGTAGAAAAGTCAGCAGTTACATACTGTGAAATTATTAATAAAATACTTAAAAATATAAGAAAGCCTTCCATTTTCTCCAGCCAGAACCCAAGGCTATGGCTGAGTGAAAATCCGAAGGAGAATGAATGACTGCAGGCTGTTGTCCGAGGTTCCAGGCAAACAATGCAGGGTGCAGTACAGCAAAACATCTGTAAGTGTGCACTGAGATGCTTACTAGGGCTTCCTGCTTCCCAAACCAGGAATAGCAGATCTACAGGCTTTTTCATTGTGTTCTGCACTAAAGGAGAACTGTAAGGTAGGGGAATCACAATTGTAAGTGAAAGTTAAATAGCAATACAGAGTACGTGAGTTTCCTAAACAACCTACTTAACACTCATGAGAGGCCTACTACAATAACACAACTGGATTATGGCTGTGCCAAATGACACAATACTACACAGCTGTTACAAGTTCTTCAGAAGCATTTTGAAATCTTTGAATATGCTTGTGAGAAAGTGTATTTTGATTGTTCCTAAAGAAGGTAAATCAGTCTGAATTAATATTCACAGAAATTTTGCAAATATTTTATCACAAGATATCCAGACCAGTAAATTGGATCAATTCTTTTATCGTTTCCCATCCAGAGTCAAAATCTACATTTGGGGTGGTGGTGTCTGATTCAGATATTTATAAGTCCAAATTTCACTATGAAATATGACAGGGTTAAGATTTAAAAATTCCAGCTTGATTCACCCATGTTAGGTACCGATCCTTATTGTTCAATGGAAAATTACTTTGAATCCTGCAGCTCTCTGCCTTCTGTTCCTTAGAATAATTTCTTCCATATGATATTTGCTGCATGCGTGAAAAACAAATTTATCACCCAAATGCATATATTTCCAATGGTCTCAAAGAACAGTGATTCAAACAGTGATTCAAATTTTCAGCAGCAGTAATGCTACAGAGATTGAGAAAAAAAACTCTAGAATTCTGCTTAAAGAAGAAATATGTGGAAGAATAACTAAATGCAAACAATCCTTCCCGTGTGAAGCATGCAGAAAACTACTAGTGATGGAGACAAATTTGCAGTGCATTTAGAGAGCTTAATTTATGAAGCTTGCCAAAATAATACAAAGAAATCCTACAAACTTTTCAACCCAAGTGGAATCTTTTCATTTAATGAGTTAAAGGAATGACAAATGTCATGATGAATGTGAATTTTAAGTCCCGAGCGCGATAACCTATTGAGAATCTTGCCCACACACAGTCTCTTAAATACACTGCTACTGTCTAGTCCTTGCTCAAAGCAGAGACCCTCTTCTTGTGTGTGCTATCAAATTCTAAGTATCACACTGCCATCACCATGGTAACTGATGGACCACCAAAATTTCAGCAAGCAAACAAACTGCATACTCCTACTTGCCTCATTATGCACTGAGAAAGACAATTTTTTCTTCCTACATTATGATGGTATTGGAGGAAAGCTGATACGAAACACAGCCACTGCCATGTCCAAATTCTAAATAAATTCAAGACAGTAACTGAGGTCAGTCATCCTTCGTAGCAAGTGTTGCACTAGCTGACAGTGGAGGTAGCATGATGTCTGGGAACACTGTAGCTGGGGCTGGGAGACCAATAGCTTCTATGAGTATTTTTAGCTACATTTGGAGACTTGAACCGAGACTCCAGAACAGTCAGGAGACAACCCTGACTGATTAGGCTATAGCACGGGTTGGAGCTATGCCATTCGCATGCTTTCTTTGGCCTTTCATAGTTGCAGGCAGCATCTTTCAGGAGGCAGTACAGCATACATGCCAGAACTACAGCTGGCAGCTGAGGAGGAAGCGTAAGATGAAGTTACCATACATGTACTGCAGCAAAAGGCTTTTTCTCTAAAGAGTCAACATTTATGCAAAATATGATAAAAGGCAATATAGTGTTCCCGAATGATCTCAAGGCAGCTACCACTTGTGGATCTTTGCTGCCTCTCTGTAGAGAGACATCAGACCTTTAAATCTGTTCACTCCTGAGGACTTAGTAACACATCAGGGTTCACTATATCAACAAGCATGTACACATTTGCCTACTGTCCACAGCTGAAAGGAGATATTAACCAGGTAACCTGCTCTGCCAAGATATAGCTGTATCCAGGACTGAAGACCAGCAATGATGCCTGAGTGTAGCAAATAGAGTAAAACTCTTATCTACAGCTCTAAATCCATTTATATTCTCACTTGCACATGACTTATGTTGGTTTCAGTGGGTGGCAATTCTACTTCTCTGACAGTATTTTATAATAAGAGATCTATCTAAAGTAAAGAGGGAAATACATTCTGATTCCAACAGTGCACTCAGGATGGAAACAGACTTCCAGCTGAAGATATTCTTGTAGATGTATTTTATTGGTTTGATAGAGCATCAGCAGTAAAAAATGAATATGTGGAATTTATCAATTAACTGACATCAGCCTAAGACAAATCTTCAGCACCTCATGACAGCCTGCAGTGGCTGCCTCCACCTGCAGCGCTGTTGGATGCACTCTGCTAGCTATGTGCTAGCTCTTTTCAATCAATTTTCATTTTTGTGAATGTAAATATTTTTATTCTCAATTCTTACGTGCAAAGGCTTTTAAGTAAGCAAGAGAAAAAAACATGCCAAGATGTACTTGCGTTATATTTCTATTTTTATGGCTTTTCCTTGTAATGCTAAAGTACCAGGCATATATTTGGTTTGACCCAATTAAGCAATACATGAAAACCTACTTCACTAAAGTTCACTGATGCCAGCCACTGCTGCAAATGACAAACACAAGGACTTATTGGGTTACTGCTGCACATTGAAATGTAATCAAAGGCTGAAATGTAAAAACACACAATGAAAAATGCAGCTGTCCTCCAAAAAGAACTTACTGCTGGTGAGGATTTACATTATGTTCCTCTAAATACAAGCACAATATATTTACTGGAGAAACTGAAAAAGGTAATGAGCTAAGTTATACAGGAAAGATCAGTCCTTATACAATGAGGATACTGTACTAACTTACTGTTTACAAGCCTTGGAAAAGGTATCTTAAAATATTGACAGTCTAGTAGAAATTGGCAGAAACAATGAAATATATAATACCAGGACCTAACCACAACATGCTTACACCCAAAGTCTGATCATCAGCATCAATGAATGTGTAAGGGCATCAGTGAGAAAACTTTGCTACTTTGTAGTTAGGAACTCATTCTTGAAAAGCCACTCTCCCTTTCCCAGCTTATTTCCACCATTTTTTGCTAGTAGAATGGCAAATACAAAAGACATTGATGGCACTTAAACATCTTTCTGCGTAACTTACAGGTGCCATGAGGCTTCTGCCCAACAAATAAATGCACCTGCATTTACCTGCAGTTGTAAAACTGAAGCCTTCTTAAGGTAAACTGCTTACTTTCACAAGAAATAGACCTCCTCTATGTGTCCTGTCCTGTCCTGTGCCAGCCCATGCAAATCTCCACACTCCTCTTTAATTTAGTTCTGTCCCTTTACTCTATGCTCCAAGGACTGTGCCAGGAGTGAATATGCTTGATGACATGAGATGCAGTGACTGCGTCACCACAGAATATGCCAAACAGCACTAAAAAAACCCAGAAATTTAGCTTGAAATAAAGCAACTACAAGACAACCAGTCCAAATGGCAGCAACGTATACTTTTAGCCTTAGCTATGCTTGTGCCGGAGACAAGCACAAATATCCCTTCCTAACAGCAACAGAAAACTTCCTGCTATGTGAGCAAGGTGGTAGTAAGGGGAGGATGGGATGTTGAGCTGGAGTACTGCCCCTTATACCTGATCTCTCTGCTTGGCCAGTGTAAAGAATACAATCAAAAGATAACGAGCATCCCAGAGTCTTGGGATGCCAGAGCCAGCGTGGAAGAGCTTGTAGTGTGCCACAAAGTACTGCATCTACCAATACAGCAGCTATAGTTCTGGATGAACTTTCATGTTTAAACATAGATTCACAGTCAGTCATCCACAGCAGTAAAAAAGTTATCCCCAAAGGAATGAGATGGATACATTGCACCATTGCAGCAGAAATGTATAATTAAGAAGTGGAATTTGCTATTCTTTCTTTTTAAAGCAATAGTAAACTGTTTAAGTAAAACTCGGGCTCCTATCTCCTGCTTCACTTGTAATTCTTTGTAGGAGGCATGAATCACACAAGATATGACAACCACCATGTCTGGAGGACTAGCTCTGGGCTTTCCAACTCTCAGCACAGAAAGTAATGATAAGAATATTGGCAAATATTGGCCACAAGCAGGCTTTTGGGACTGTGACTATCTAAACTTGAAACGGCATTAGTGCCTACATAGTCAGTTCTCATCTCCTTTGTGAATGTGTGGATTCTTCTGAGACCATCCCCATTATCCAGCTGCTCCAGTTATTGATGACAGAGTGGAAGTCAATCGAGAGAAATGTCTCTGAAGCCCTTCACAAATCAGTGGGGCTCTCCCAGGGGATACAACAGCATTACTGTTACAAAGCACCAGGGATGTGCTCAGTGCTTCCCTTTCCCCAAAGGGCTTAGTCATACAGGATTGCAGATAAGGAGAGCACTGAACCAGTTTAAGACTGCTGAGTATGCCGCTTTGCTAACTGTGATTCAGTGAAGATGAAATAGATGCTACCTGTCAGTCAACAGCAATGCTGCGGCCAACAGACAAGCATATATTGTGCATATGACCCAACAGGTCACCTTTCTTTTCACAGAGTCCTCAGACACTCATGCCAGCTGCTGTTTCTTTCACTGGTCCTGGGTTTTGCTGGTGTTCAAAGCAGCTCTAGAGAGTGCTGACATGAGCCACAGCTCTTGGACAGCAGTGAGAGTGCCCAAAAGCCCTGGAGAAGGCTGACCACCCAGAGTAGCTGTACTCTTGGGATCCCAAGGAAGAATCCTGCCAGGATGTGGTCAGGCTGTGTGATCCATGTAAATGTGTGGCCTCGCAGGGGATTGGGGGGGGGGCATCCTGGTAAAATGATGCACTGCTGAACATACAGGAGAAAATTCTGGTTAGTTTGGAGTTTTTTTAAGTATTAATGTCTAGGGAATTTTATTTCTGAGCCAAGTGTGGTCTGGCTATGTTTTTATAGCTTTTCCTTGTAATGTCAAAGTACCATACATTTATTTGGTTTGACCTAATTAAGTAACATATGAAAGCCTACTGGGGTCACTCTTAATTTTGAGCTAGTAAGGAATTGCAAAGAGAGACTCCTGCATCTCTGAAAACATTTAAATCTTATATTGGATGTTATCACCAATATCCATTTTTCTATCTTTATTTCTCTTTGTACTGGCCTTCAGGGTAGTAAATGCACCTCTGTCTTCAGCGGGTAATGAACAATCCAGTAGATAGATACGTAGCTGTCACTTTGCTTCTAGGATCCATGGCATGTATTGAAAGGACATTACAGGGTTTCAGAATTATGAGTTTGATATATGTAAATGTTTTTAAAGTTTTACTGACAATGGAAATTCATTCTGTGAACTATATATCACTAGGCTGATGTCAGAGAACATATTAACTTTCAGTCATTTTGGCATGCCATTCTCCCAGTGATGTAGCAAAGAACTTGGTAAGCATTCAAGCAACTTCTAATTTAATTTACAACACGTCCTTTGACACAACAGCAAACTGAGCACATCCCAGTTAAAAAAAGTATATGGAAGTTCATTTCCCAGTTACTTTGGTGACATACAGGAATATTAAAGAGCGAGTTTCCAGATTCTGCTCTGGAATAGATGTATCAACAAATTTCAACAGAAACAATTCTTGGGAAGAAATTCAAAATCATATATCCGTGATCTACTCTAAGATTTGTTACAAATGCAAGTCCTCACTTATTAACCTTGATATCACAGCATATCTTGGTATCTCGGTATTCTTCTCTGGAATAATCTTGTCAGCTGTGCAAACCTGAATAACTTTATCTTCAAGAGGCAGTTATATCAAAATTCACTAATTTCATCATCAAAAATAAAAGTCAGTAATTTCAGTCAATCTTTGCATTGTTCAAAATCACACTGACCAATTAGATGGCAGTGCTTTGTCTAGTGCTGATTATAACTTTGTGCCTCCATTATGCAAAGTGGATGATACAATAGTCATCAGTCACAGACTTTCCTGCTGCCCAGACCTCTCCTGAAAAGTGTTAGGCAATTACCCTCCTATCATGCTTGCATTGTCTGGCAGTGAAGCACAACTTTTACTAGGGAAAAATTATAAAAACATCATTGCCCGGACCAGATTCACAACTCTTGATAAAACCCCATAAAGATTGAATCACTGTAAACTAGAAGTGGAACCAGTCTTCCCGGCACCCACAGTGCTGCAGGAGAACAGCACACACCACTCCACGGCTCGGGGTGAAGCAGTAAAAACATAAAACTTTCCCCTCTTCAAGTACCATCAGCCTCATGGGAAGAGCTTTAGAGACTGAGATGCATAATGAAAACAGCTCACTTTTACAACAAGTTACACTTACAAAATCCTAACATAAAATCGGAAGAAGCTTTAGGACAGGGATGTGCTGTATGTGCTTTAAAATCACTGTTTGGGAAACCAAGCCCAATGCAAAATAGAGTCTGAGTTTCAGCGAGATCTTTGGCAAAAATTCAGCAAATTTGAGCTAGGACCTAAAGCCATTAGTGGTCTAGTTTCACACACACTTAGATTTTAGGCTGTAAATGTCACGCAGCTCATGCAGTCATTAGTCATCCCTACGCACAATACATACATACAGAGGCAAAATGAATGTAGTTGCTGACTTATAGCAAAGAGCTCTTATGAACACCTATCTTGAACATTAATATTGATAAAAGTATCATTAATAATATGAGATAGCAGGGTAAATTGGTTTCAACATATATAGGAACCTCTCCAACTTCTTTTCCTACAGCTGGGGTTCCTCTGCTGACATTTATATAAATTCAATTTTACTTTTTTTTAAATCTTGATGATTTTTCTTGCTTCTGTACTTGAAGAGTCCAGATAAACACGGACTGAATGCTGAAATACTTTGAGAAAAGCAACTGACATAAGATTTCCAGCCCCAGGTTGCAGAATGAAAAGGGCTAGAGCACCAGATCAGCATCCAGAGGCTAATTCCCTGCCTGCATACATGAACGCAGCTCCACTGGGCAGAGAATTTACCCCCCAGTCCTATGACTGCTGATCTGAACTGAATCCATTCTCCTACGGTCCACTGGGGAAATGGCCTGACAGTACCTTGCTGTTGCTTTTGCAAGCTCACAGCTAAAAGCGAGATAAAAGACCACACCAGAAACCTTCACATTCTGGATTATCTTCACAGCTAAAGCTGCACTGATAGCTACTACCTCTGTCTGCCATGTCACGTCCTCTCCCACAGTCCTTGCATATTAGCTGCCCTTTCAATGACTTCATCTGGACAGAAGATCTCCTTCTTTGTATTCTTTTGAGGAGGGCTAATAAACTGCCTGAGTCATCATCATTTTTCACATGGTCTTGTCTTAATGTTTCAATACTCCAGTTTAGACAATATCATCCACTTGGAGGAGTTCTTTACTCAGCAGCAGGAAGAAAATAACTTGACTCCCTCATGAAAACCTCGAAAACATCCCAACTACTAAAGGGTAATGAGACATGGCCCTGATTGATTGCCTAATAACCTTTTTCTAGATACTAATGAATGTAATAAATTGTGGGATTTATAGGTAGCCCCTGCCCAGAGACCATCTTTTAAAGCACCTACTTGGAGAACGCTAAGTTGTGACGTGACTTCCAGCTTCAGTTTCGCTGGAAAAAAAATGGTCTGTATAATGTGTAGACTTGAACTGACAATCAATCAGCTGAGATGTTGAAGTGGAACAGTCTAGGGGAATAAATTAGCATTATGTGAAGTTTGAGTATTATTGGGGAAAAAAACCCACCTGTATTTAAAAGCTCAGGCATACTTTGGAGGTCACAACGGCCAGCCTGAATAGTAATATGATTTTATCATTATGGTTATTTATTACAATATTTGATAATTAATTAGTATCTTAAAATCAAGTCCCAGGCAGAAAATCTTTCTAGCATATCAGAACTGACTGTAAGGTTTGCAAAAAAACTAATAAGGGATCTGGGTTACATGCAGGGTAACCTATACAGGTGCTTCCATTTGGATTGCCAGTTCTCATATTCAAGGGGAGAAACTAAGTCCTTACCATTGTTTGTGCTACTTGGCATCTCCAGGCCTATTTTGTTCCTCTCCTTCTCTAGGGTAGGAGCTTATAGCCAGTTTTTAAGGGGGTTTTGTAGCTAGAAGACTCCTACATACAGCCTGATCTATGCATTTCTCCAGTTCAGGAAATACAGTCAAATCTCAGTGTCAAATTGCAGCTGATCATCACACATGTGCCAGGAATGTACAACGTGTTCTGACCCTTTCCCCTCCAGCTCAAGGACACCGGCCATGCCAAAGGAGCACCTGGCAGCTCCCTCAGGCAATGGGCTCTGCTCCAGTCTCATTAAGAAAGCCAGTGGGTAAGGTAAATCCAGCAGGACAAAATTGGGTCTGAAATGCTTGGGGTTAGATTGATGCAGAGCATCTCACAGTGAGACAGAGCACAGCCCATAGCTCTTGTTGTGATATGCTAAGAGCAAGCACTACCCCATGATTGTTGTGAATAGATTCTTTGTCTTTGGGGAAAAGTTTTAACATTAGTTACCTCCAAAAGAAACCAGATAACATTTCAGGATGTTCATTACAAAAACAATTTTTCCCTACTCTTTACAAACCTGAGACAAGTCCTGAGAGCTCCCAGGAAACCGAAGCATGTCATATGAAGGCAAGAACAGTAACGTCAATAAAGCCTATTTACAGCATCACTTATGAATCATCAGTGCCTCACGCTCATTTTGATAGTGCAAATATTAATAACTTTTTACTTCTTTTTATGCTAGCATCGCTTGCCACCCAAAATCAATGTCAGTACAAATGAATAATGTACAACAGAAAGTTTCCACTATTGTCTCCATTTTAAGATTCCGCTGTTGGTTTTCCAACTTTCAGAAAGATTCAATGTAAATCGGTAGTATCTTTGTGGCAGGATCAAAGCCCGTGATTATAAGCATTCATAGAAACAGTAAGAGAAAGAGCTTTACTTTTCCAAAGACAATTGATTCTCCTGTAGAATTTACTAATCTGGACTATGGGCCATCTAGTTTTTACTCTGTGAGTAACATGTAACTCTTACCAGAGATGGTCTCTGCACAACTGCCCATTCCCTGTGTTGGGAAGAACAGCATTTCAGTTGCTTTGTGTGGTGTTAACAAACAATGTCTGCTCAAGACTGCAGAGAAAGCTGCAATCCTCTGTAGCAATGATTTATGAGCAAAGTGCAGTCATGCAGTCTCACCAGAAAGCAACTCAATGTGCAGCACTTGGTCTTTTAGAAACCTCTGCTTGCACCCTGTTTTTCCTGGTCCCTAAAGGTCTTAACCTATAACTAATTCTGCAACATTACAGTATCTGCTGCATGAAAATAACAGATGCACTTCCAAGACAGGTCTTACAGGTGTAGCTGGGACTTGCGATATGTCAGAAACCCCAAAGCTAGCGAGTGTCAGCAAAGTTTCAAAGGAGACCTTGCTTAGGGAGGCAAAGCTCATTTATCACTTCTTTTAGCAAGTTGTATCCAAAGGTCCAATTTTTTCCAATTTCCTTTTTCTTTTGAAACCTTGAATAGCAAATAATATTTGCAAGCCCTGTAAAGTAGAAAAATGTTTCCAAGAAGGAATCTCAGATACTGGTCTGAGTGAATAACATTATTAATATTATTTTTTAAAATCCCACATTAACAGCTGTTTCCAGAACTGGAAACCTCAGGGGTTTGACAGGTTTATCTTCTAGAGGAATGCATAATGTACAAATTAAATATAAAAATTATAAAATTTTTCTAGAGGTAAAAATAGAGCTAAGGTTCAATTAATTGTTAAGATGCAGATACTGTCCTCTCAGCACTATATAATTCCAAACTGCAAAATGATCTTGTCTATATTTTTCTCACTATGCAGAGGAGGGAGGAATAAGAAACAAATTTTGCATTTTATGGCATCTAAACACATGCTCCTCCTTCTAAACACAGAGCATAAACATAAATGTACCACACGCTATGACTTCAATTATATTATAGCTCTGTCAAACAACAGAGCTTTAACATAGTGACACTAACTGCCAGAACATGCTCTAACTAAATCGCCTTGTAATCCTAGCAGCATAAATACTGTCTCCTTCATCTTCACTCACCCTGTTTGTTAATCTCGTCCACTACACTCAAACTGTATTCCACAATATCACTTTCCAATCTGAGGACTTTGCCTTTTGTTACTTTCTAGAAATTCACTGACCAAGAAATTATAATGATAATACAAAACATAGAAAGGCATCATATTAACTAATTAGATGTCCAATCCAGTAAAGGACACGGTAAATTTGTTTTTATGTTGTTGCTAAATATCAGACAAACAGAACTACTAAAATTCTCTGCATTTCTATTAATTAATGCTCTCTGTGAATGAAGAGAGTTAAAGAAAGCTATCCTGGTTTATACATTAAACTGAGGTTCAGTCTTTCTGCCTCATATCTAAAATGATTGGTTTAACCTTAACAGCAACTATTAAGTATTAGGAAAGCATTACTGCAGCAAGAGAGATACACATGGGTGCCACTAGTTCAGTGACAGTATGTGCCCTGTATAAATAATAGGCTCAGAGCTCGATTCATCAAAGGGAGAATAGGAAGATGTCTTGAAAGGGAGAGAGGGAAAATGAATTCGATGAATCATGTAAGCGGCAGCCTACATCTTGAGGGACCAGTTCTACATACTGTAATTATGAATGTGTTACATGCAGAGTTTCATCAGGAAGCGCTGAAGAGGAGAAAAAACGCTTAGAAACAGCATGTTGGTGGGTACTCCACCTGGGTGGTTCCAATTCAGGGCCCAGGAACATCAGGCTGGGATGGGCCTCAGTGGGACTGAGAGTTTGACAGCCTCTTCTGCAAGGCATCATCTGAGAGAAGGAAGGAAATGTAAAGTGCATCTGCAGTCCTGTAAGGGTCATTATCTTGCCACAAGGCTTCTGTTGATCAAAGTCAAAACTGCAGCAGCCAGTCCCTCAGACAGGCCAGTCCTTTATGTAATTTAGGAAAATTCTTTTGTAGCTTCTTTCCAACTCAAGTGTTGGTAAAGCATTTGCATTTATAGAATAAACCACACTGAACTAGTTTAGAGAATCTGCATCACAGAGTATTTGTGGAAAACATGGTACTAGGCCAGTTAATACTGATGCTGGCTGGATGCATGTTCATCTCTTATCTCTTTCTTTCTATCGAGGGCAGCACAGTGGGCAGAAGAGCCGCTGTCTTGCCATCCATCCCACAGGACTGATTCCTTCATCACCCAGACCGGCTGCCAGAGCCCACCATCTCCCTCTCTTTTGCAGCAGGCCCGGGCTTCCTTGTAGTGTAAATGCATGCACGCAGCAGGTGGGGAGCACAATCTCTACATTCACAGCCAGGTCCTATTTGGAGCAAGAATCTAAAATTCGCTTAGAGATCCCCCCAGTTTAGAAGTATCCTGTGGCTATTGATGTTGAGAAAGTTATCTGGAAACTCAAGAGCCACTGAAAGGAAGACAAATGCAATACTATTGTATCACTGATTGTGTCATACGAACAGCAAACTACACAGAGTGAATCCCCACTACAGCTTTCCTAGCTGATAATTTATAAGGAACTCACAGACTGAGTTGTAATTACATACGGCATTCACTGAATGATTTCATATTAATGAACACGTTCACTAGTGCTTACAGTCCTTTCACGCATCATTTGTATACAAAAAGTGCTTCAGAAGCACCACAAGAACTTTTGGGAAATAGGCTTTTACTGTAAGTGGGGTTTGTAAGTTTCTATTTTCATTGACGCTTTGCTAAATTAAGAGAAAGAAATTTTCTCAGCCAGACTTAGATTATACACTAGGCTGGATTATCAGAGGGTCTAAATGAAGCCCATGCTATTGAAATCAATAAAGAACACCATGTTAAGACACATTTACCACCTAGCTCACTAGTGTGGCAAGCCTCTTTAGGCAGCGTCACAGCTGTAGGGGGAAAAGCGTTTACGATGGCCTCCCTCCACCAAACTCTGCTTAAGCAGTAGCAACTATTTTGAGAAACTATGTTCCATTTTGCCCTAACACTTTCAGACACTGAAGCTGAAAATGAGTTGGGACAAAACTGAGTACCAATGAAGTCTAAATAGTATCATAGGAACAGCCTTTGGCCTTGCAGCCATCTTAGATTCTTTACTAGAGTAGAAAATAAAATTCATGAGATATACTGCAACATTGTGTCGCTACCAAGTCATTTCTTTTTGCTGCTTAGCTGAGAGGCTGTCATCCATGTTGTTAGACAAGCGCTCGGCCAAAGAAATTCAATAATATGTAGATTCTGGAATTTATTAGGGTGAAGTGTTACACGGGGAGCTAAACAAGAAAACCTAAAGAAGCTGCAGCTGGTGCCAAGACAGGAAACGGAAGCTCCTTCACCGGTATACTTCCTTTTCTCCTCCACCTACCCCAGGAAAGTAAGAACAATTTGAGGTCCCAAAAGAATTTTGAAGCACCTTCAAAGCTCTTCCAGGTATTTCCAGAGGCCACTTCTCCTTCAAATTGTAAAACAAAGGGAGGCAGGATTAGAAAGGATCTCCTAGATAATTAATTTTCTGACTGTGAAGGAACAATAAAAGTGCATGCAAATTCACAGATCATAAGACATCAGCAAGTATTTTTTTAAAGAATCACAAGACAGGAAATGGGATGACCTACATTTTTAATCTAACTTCCTCACATCCATCTCAGAAAATTCCCATGCAATAAATTTTAAGGCTCTGCCCAGTTTTTAATTGCTGATAGTTAATGCTAGCCTGAACTGTACGCTTGAAAGTTTGACAGATCACAGAGATTTTCCACAGGTAAAGCAGTGGCTGCTGAAACCAGTGCAGCAGCTTTAATTTTAAACCATACATTTTTCTCTTTAACTTAAACATCCCCTTTTAGTGCAAAATAAAAGAACTGTACAATATAGCTGACCTAGTTTTTATTAAACTTCAGTGGGATATCTGTCCAGTCTGTGATGAGTTGGCATTGATTTGAACTAAAAACCATGTAGATTTATAATACCTGGATTTAAAGGTGACTGTTTATTGTCACTGCCACACAGATGCCAATGGACTGCCAAAGGAAACATTGTAAACAACAAAACAGAAGACAAAAATATTTTTCAAAAAAACAGTATTTAGGATATATTAGGGATATTTGGTGAACCTACTGCTGAGTAAAAGTGGGCAAGGGTAACAAAATATGGTTAAAAATTAAATATTGTGTCATCACGTGTTCAACTTTGTCACCTAAAACTGATTTAGCCAATACCTCTCCATCGATCATTTTGCCCTTCTTCACTTTCAATATATTTTATACTTTAGAATACATTGCCCCAGGTTTCATAGGAATGGTGAGCTGATCCATTGCTATCCCAGATGTCTACACAGGGCTGATGCAGAATTCCTGATTCACATTAGAGTATATTGCCATATCTGGCCTGAGTTTACATTACAAGGGAGAACTGAGAACTGCAGTACAAATCAGTGACAGAAAAAGTAAATGGCAAAATAAATTTAATTTATTACCACTTCTAAAAATAATCATGAAAGAAAAGTCCCAGGAGATAGTAAGCATTTTTACTTTCCTCAATTTTTCTTTTAAGCTGTTAACCCATCCCAGACAATAAGGTGATATTCAACCCTTCAAAAAATCCACTACATATACAGGATGACAACACTGTTCCAACTGAGCTGGAATTTCTCCTTGTGAGAGGTAAAGCAGGGGCAGCAGCAGACGAGGCTGACCTGATGATGCAGATGGGGTGGCTGTTGCCTTCTTCCTGACACATAACACAGAGCAAACACCTAGCTAGGAACACTTGCTTCCTTCAGAAATCTGCTCCTGAGGTTCAACTGAAATGTTTCCAAGGCCTGATGAGACTTAAGTGTTAAAGAGCAATTTGGATATATCCACAGATAACCACTGACCTGTGGGCCAGAGAGCCAGGTTCTTTTTAGAATGGGATACCTTTGGGCCCAAGCAGTACGTACACATAGAGAGCTGCCCATCGGTAACCTTTCAATATCACAGAAACAACTGAGAGAAAACAAGCAATCATCTTTTCCACTGGAAGTTTTTCTGCAAGCTGTAATTTTGATATGAAAAAAGTATACATTTTTGGAAGCCAGAAAGAAGGCGGAAGAAAACCTATTACACGGATGCCATGATAACTACTCTCCAGTCATTTGGTAAACACATTCCCGAGAACACTCGTCATCAGCTTTTTCCTTTTCATTTTACTGATCTTACAGCATGTACTAAAAGAAACACCTGTGAAAACAAATGCAAGTGTGATTGCACATTCAGCCAAAGTTACATTTTCCTACCCTGCAAAATCAATGATGAAAATTTAAAGCAAGAGGTCAGTGAGTGACAGCCACTGCCATTTGATTGGCAGAACAGCGATCTGTGTCAAATGGCAGAGACACCTCTCAGCCAAGAGGTGACCCACATCCTACAAATTTACCATGTAATTTGACAAGTTTGATGATTTTCTTGACTCCATATTCCTTGAAAAGATGCCCTGAATCCACCTTCACGTATTTCTTTGTGCAAATTTACAGATCTGTGTACTCTCCATCCCCTTCAAATCACCTCTTAGGGATGAGTTGTTGGAGATATTGAGGGGATGGCTTTGTAGCAAGCCTCAGCTTTTGCATATGGATGGATGCATGGGTACAGTGACCAAGTGGTCCTCAGTCCATGCTCTTAAGCAAGCCCTTGATATGTCAAGAATGAAGATCTGGGCAAAGAAAACTTGATACCTTTACCTTCATATGGCACACCTCATCTCAGGAACTGAAGGCACCAGATCATACTGGCAAAACCCTATCCTTGAGATGCAGAAACTAATCAAAGAAGGAAAGGAATTTTGCAAAGGTCGTATCCAATTCTGGCATGTCTCCCTGGCTTAAATGATGGTATCTGTGCAAACCCTGAATGCTCCTCTTGGAGTAAATCATGACTACAAAAAATTCATGTGTTTTGACAGGAAGACAAAGACAAAAGTTGAGTAGCATCTAAATGTTCTTTTAAATAAGAAAGTCTGTGCATATACATTATGTCTGTTCCTTCATCCTTCTTCAATTTTTTACACCTATAAAGCAAGTCCTTTCCAAGTCTCCTTCTGCTTTGCAGTAGCTGAATTTAATTGTAAGTGCTAACTGAGAAGTCTCAGAGTCTCTCAGCTCATTAGTGAAACATGCACCAAAAGAGTTAAGTAGGCAACTGACATTTTATCATTTTGTACCTTTAAGCTTATTTTAATGAGAACAGATCCATTTTTTTAGTAAATTCATAAATAACTTTCCTCATAATGAATTGCATCTCCATGAAATTTTAAGATGGATTTGAATTTGCCAGGAGAAGGATGATTTCCTTTGTAATTAACTAATGTATCAAAAGGGATCATTTATAATATCTGTGGTCAACGTCAGTCAGAACTGTTACAGGGCAACACAGTAGAGCATGACTAATGAGCACATGATGGAATCAAAACTGACAGACAGAAAAGTCATAAATCTTTAATTTGCATCCTGAATTTCACATTTTAAATGGGTAGTTTGTATCAAAGTGATGTGGTTTGTGGACAAGCTACAAGCTTGAAGTCAATATCAAATTTGAAACCTGTGGCTATCCATTCCTTTCTTCAGACAGCAGCTAGAGAATTGAGCACTGATTCTCATAGTCTCCTTAGGTACCCGTGTGAACAGAAAGGCACCAGGACCTATTCCACTTTCATCAGCAGATTTTCTAAAATGTTATGTTTCTCATGAGTGCCCCTGAAAATGGAAGTATTGATTACATAATATACGAAAGTGATGGGTGCTCTATAAATACCTAAGATCGATAGCGTTCTGATCCTGCTTATCCTGGACAACAACAGTCTGCATCTCCACTCTAAATATTGACTCTTCTCTCATCTTAGCTCTTCTGCCTAACACAATTTGTTCCACACCAGCTACTTTCTTACTCAGTCCTCCATATAACCACTCTGAAAATAAGGCTGCTCAAGCATCTGCCACTTATTCTCATGAAAGTCCTAGTAACTCTTTTCAGTGTCTCCCAATCCTTCTACAAATGGTTATGAACAGACTGTGTTACCTCTTGGAAAAGGAACATGACAGTGTTCACCCAATCCTCTTAATCTAGTTCAAGGAGGTTTTTGTTCAAAGCTGTGGTCAGTGCTGTAGAAGAAGTCAGCCTAAAAGACCACATCTGCCTTTATGACGTTTCAATATCAAATGGGCTTAATCATGTCATAGTATGGATGGGATGACTGCGCAATCATGGAGCTACACCTATGTCACATGGCCAGACAATCCTCAGAGGAGAAAGGGGCTGTAAATCTCAAACTCTTCTCCTCAAATATCCCTGTTCTGTTTTTTAAAGTGACAGCTAGTAGGCTATGCATATGTTCATTATCAAGCAGTACGGAATAATAGCAGATCTATAGAGCAAAAAGATATGCCACGATATGCCTATTCCAGGCTGTTTCTTCCACTTCAGACTAGTTGTAGTC
The DNA here is from genome assembly GCA_013398815.1 of Ibidorhyncha struthersii. Taxonomy (NCBI): domain Eukaryota; kingdom Metazoa; phylum Chordata; class Aves; order Charadriiformes; family Charadriidae; genus Ibidorhyncha; species Ibidorhyncha struthersii. Next base: position 116,418 of record VZSZ01006513.1, on the reverse strand, counting down.
TGGTCCCATGGACCAAAAGCCCATTTGCACTCAGAGTACTTCAGCTGTGTTCTCAGAGTATGTCTTCTAGTTTCGTTTCATCCAGAAGGAATCCACTTCACATGCTTTGAGACTGCTCTCTGATGCTAACCAACGTACATATAGAGCGATCCATCAGAGGACGAGCTTCAAAACATTCTTGTGACCCAAACTAAAACCACTAAAGTAGGCACACCACACATATCTGCCTTTTATCCAAAGATGCCATCAAACGAAGAAGATGGGCCCAATCTCACCTTCATATACGTCACATCACTGAACTCAGTGAATGCCAAAGGGTCCAAGAGCTGTCCTCAGAGTTAACACACGTGCTCAGACACAGAGTTAGCCATGCTATGTGCAGGACAATTCCTTTGTCCAACCAACAGGGGCTAAGAGGCAGGACAAGGTGCTGTGTTCATCCAGGCTCTGACCAACAGTGCACATGTCCCCAGATGGGCATGAAGTCATGCTGTGTCCATTCCTGGCTGCCCAGAGAGCTGCAGACACAGCACTAGGGGAAGTATAATGGTCATAAGAGGTGGGGTCACATATAATGGTACAAAAAAAGGGTGACAAATGTGGCCTTATGTTGAAATCGGACCAAATAAGTTTTATAGGCCCAATTATCCATGTGAGTTGGGTACACCTGACCAAGTTCTATTGCACTGATTTTGTTTCTAACATGATAGAAAATTATTATAAAATAATACAAATATTGTAAAAAAAGTCTCCATATCAATTTTTTATATAGTTTTGCTTCTAATACTTTTTACCCCTTTATCTAACCTGCCTACTCACTCCTGGTGTTTCAGAGTCTTGGCAGAATGCAACCTTATTATCACAGTCAATATTACTATTAATAACAAAGTGTGACACACCATCCAGATCTGAGTAATGCCTCTCTGGCATAAGAGTTGTTTCTAGGACCACATGGTGCTAGGCCTAGCCTACACGCAGCTATAGAGGCTGGACAGAGATGTTCGGAGCTTTACACACCATATGGAACAAGCAAAAATTAACCAGGCAGCACACAAAGGGGCTAGGAACATTGCCAGTATTTAGAGACGGCATCCCCTCAAGTTTGGGGCATGCAGCAAATGAAGGAGAAAGGCTTTTTGGATCAAGGCCTTTTGTATTATATAGCAAGGACTCATTTTGGGTCTGCTTGCCTTAAAGGTAAAATTTTGGTTATCAGCTGCCACTTTGTGTTTAAAAAGCAATCGTTCAAACATCATTTCTACACAGGGATAGCAAAGCTCACCCAACATGAGGGTTAAATAAGGTCTGTGATGCAAGAATTCCACTTTGTCAATGTCAAGAGACTACTTTTAATATTAAAGCAAGGATTTACTCTTAATGACAGCAGCTTGTGTACATGGCAACATGCTGTATTTATGAAACTCTTTTACAAATATCCTCAATGGTTCCAAGCTGGGAGCAACCTAATAGAAATGTATTCTACAATCTACATGCTAAATCATCCTTCTGAAGGTCATGTTTTTCCACCTCATTGTGTTTGAGTCACCTCCTGGTAGATGGCCATATTTCCTGAGACACAGTGCCACAGAGAGTGAAATAAGGGGAACATTTTGGCCTATACTCAGAATATTTTTGCTTTCAGGGGTTTAAATGCTTTAACAGCTGCTTGGAGTCTTGCATAGGGCAAGTAATAATGAGGCTTGTAAGGAGCACTCAAAAAAAAAAAAAAATACAACCAGATATAGTTGCTGCATTACTTTTCAGAAGATGGGTTTTTTACCTACTGTTGTTGGTAATGTGAAGACTAATTCAGCACCAAGGTACTCAGCAATATTTTAGAGAGGAAGGATGCATATCTGCTCTTCTTTATTTCATCTTTCCGAGCCTGCTGAGAGACAAAGAGGAAGAAAGGATTTTAAGTTCCTTTACTTAATACTCATTTCAGGGCATGGTACTTAAAACATTCTGTACTTCAAAATCAAATATACGTCAACTTGGGTTTAAGATAACAGATTTTCATTTGCAATGTCTGTATTTCTTATTGTAGATCTTTATAATCTACCATTTACCATTGTCTCCAAAAGTATATGATACATTGTGTGGAAGACCAAAAAGATACACTGATTTTTTTCTTTTTTTTATTTTATTTTTGTCTTCTCAGTTGTAAGTAAAACAATATGTTACATTAAAGCCAATTAAGGCAAATTCAAAACCTCTGGTAGTCAATAAATACTGTCTATTTATAACTTGGATCGAAAAAAACTATTTGCAAATCATGCTGAATTAACTGAATTGTTTCGGTCTAAAACCAGAAGTTTTCTATTTTTTAAAGTAAAAATATTTTTAATGGTTTCAAAAGATAGTATTTTTTATTGATCCTACATTTATTTCTAGTGGGTTTTTTCTATTAACAAAATTTTCTGTATTTCAATTATTTTGCAAGTCAAAATATCAGTTGCTCAAACAGGTCAGGGTACATCTAATCCTACACAAACCCAAAAGAAAGATGTAATATTTTCCGTAAGAGACAATGTCTCCTCACAGAACCATAACTACACATGCATATGACCGTCTGTGTGATCACTGTCTAATACAATCTGATTTAATCAACTCAGACAGTAATTAATGCCACTTGCTTCCCTCTCCGCTGAACAATTCATCAAACTGTACATTAGAAAACGTGCTCCCAGAATCACAGAAATGTTGGTTGGTGGGAGCGCTGGAGGTTCACTCGTCTATATCGGGAGTATCTGATACACTTGGTCTCTTTAAATAACACCTGAATTAAATAATATCTGGACAGAACTGTCTGTTGAGTATCATACCACACAACATGTAAATTGTGACCAAAAGGGGCCCTAAGTAATTGTACTAAAAGTTCTTAGGCTAAGTTTAGTCTAACACCACTTTTGTCTACAATGTACCTAATGCTCTATTTGCCAAATACATTTCTCTATTTTCTATTTTTTAAATCCCAGCTATACTTCTAATCTTTGCAGTGCAATAGATGATTGTCACTGCATTAATTAACATACTACTGCCCCTAAACCCAGCACAGGAGAGGGGTATCTGAGACATCCACACACACAAACAAAAGGAGGGACTAAGTGACCTGACAGGTTTTCTCCATCCCTAGGTCCCACAATTAAACCCTGCCCCACCAGCAAACTGGTGACCTCTGCTGAACAGCAGACTGCTCACTGAAATGAGGTGAGCCACAAAGCCCAGCTGTTTCTGGTCTAAATTCAAGATAACAGTGAGCACAACGAAGGTGGGTTGCTACAGACAGCTACTAGAGAAACACTGCAGTGAATGCAGAACTCAAGAGACGCGTTTGTCTCACTACAGAACAGCTATTCTGAAGGTACTTATTACACATCTGTCCATTTTCCAGTTGTGATTGAAGCATCACCACAATGTATGTAGATATACCCAGGTCAGCTTTAATATAGCTAGCTCAAGTAGCAATGCTAGTAAAGATGTCACGAAGCAATTAATGGATTTCAGTGCCAGGGTCCCTGGCAGGTTTTGTGTGGTTCATAACAAAGCAGTCTTCCCTGCTCTGGGAAACCCACAGCATCTCAATGAAAGCTACCTCAGGTGTGCCACCTATGTGTACCCAGAGATGCACGCCTCCCACCTTCAGTGTAAGCAAACAGTTTAGTTTCATGATCCAGTTCCTACAGATCTGTCAAACTTTCACAGCCCAGCAGAAATTTGTGGAGGACTCAGTCACAATACAGCATTGTAGCTGGCCACAAGCTGCTGGCAAGATGCAGGAACCTACTAGGCCATGTTATAGTTGAGGCTGGACTAGGTAAAGAGTAGGGTCTCAGATGACTTTCAAATCCAGAAATCTATTTACTTTAAGCATGTGATCAGTTAATAATAAACTTAGAATTCTGATGCTTTTTGTGCCATTCCAAAGGTTATTATCCCTTTGCCATCTATGATTCATTTTGTCTCTTAATTCAATAATCTATTTTTAAAATCCAACAAAAAGCCTTGCAATCATGAGCACCACAGGTAGACTACATTTTGAGTAGAAGACTACAACCTGTTATTGCTCTTAAATTCCCTACTTCTTCATTTCAAGAACTATCACAAGCATTTTAGAGAAAAATGCCTCCTAAAGTCCATAAACAAACAATGAGATTTTGCACTTATCTTCAAAGTAATTTTGCGATTGCATTGCTAAGCTCTTTAATTGCAATTGATTATGTCCAATTTTCCCTGAGAATTTAATCCTAGGATTCAGCTCAGTTACTCTATTCTGACTGACCTTGACTACATGAGATGCAACGCTTGTTGTTGAAATTGAACAAAATTGGTCCCCTCTTTTGAATGTTTTGAAAGATTAAGTGTGAAATTACAGATTGAATATCAACCAGAGTAATACCAAGGTCACGCAAGTTAAATCAGTTACATCTGAGCACTCAGGATGTAATTGGGGAGCAGACACATTAAAGGCTTTTACCATGTTTTCTTTAATCCACCAAGCACTTGACTTTTCTGAAGAAATGGAGAACAGCACAGGGAAAACAACAGCAGCTCCATGGAGTTGTTAAGGAAATTTACTAACCACAAACTGCCAAATACCCATACCATAAATTAAAAACTAGTTAAAGAAAGTTGACACCTTTTATGCCCAAACTGCCAATTTTTATTCCTAAAAAAAAAAAAAAAAAAAAAAAAAAAGGAGAGAAAAAAGGTCACTTAGCAACAGCCCAAGCAACAGCAATAGCAAGAGCCAAAACCTGCATTCCTGAGGCAAGCTCTAGCTTTCATACACAGGTAGGGAAGTTACAGGAGGGCACAGGGAACCAGGGCATTTAACGGATTAACACAGAGGGAGAAATAACCTTCACTGCGACACAGACAGACCCAACTAGCCTGTAAATTAACTGCTTGTGCCAGAGAAGCAATCTGATCACGGCAGCACAGCACTGAGTGCAGGCTGCTGTTCCGCTCTGCCTTGTCAGACCATAAAGCCAAAAGCACTCAGGCCAGGAGGAGGATGCAAGGTGCATAATGTAAGGAAGTCCTTAAGCTGTTACAAACCCTTTCTTGGATTTGGTCATCTTGCATGCCAAGAACTTCTTTTTCCTACTACGACTGGCACCGTGTTGATCTCTGTTTCCTTGCATGTTGAGAAAGTCAAAGGTAAGACTGCCCGTGAGTCCCTAACTGATGCTGTGTACACCGTACATCCTGTCCCCGCTAGTCTGAGTTACCCAGATGCCTTTCAAGCCTCACTGACAAAACATAAAGGTACAAAATAAAGAATTCTCCAAGGCGCCACCTCTTTCATTCACTTTCCCTGAACATTAATTCCTCACTACCTGCCTCCTTTGCAGGTTTTCTGCAGGCTGCTGTCGTGCTTTGTTTTGGGGAACTTTTTCAGAAGGATCCTTGAGCAGTGGGGTTGGGGAGGGTTCCCAGTTGCCATGAAAACTAGTTTACAAGCCACTTTGTTAGTCAGAGGAGAGAAATCTAAGCTGTCTTGGAGAGAAATCTAAGCCATCTGCACCTTGCCTTTTCTTTTTCCATAAAAAGAATTAGTGTCTAGTCATACAGGGGGGTGAGGCACCAAGGCCAGGCAGGGCCACCCCTCTCATGCAGCTCTCGGCAGGATGGCGGCTGCTCTGTGTCCCCCGAGCTTTTCCTCCGCCTTCAGTAAGGCTTAGCTGAACCCCCATGTGGCTCTCCAAACTAACAAATTCAAAACGCTAAATGTTCAGACAATACAACATAGCACAATGCAGAGATGCGCTTTGATCTCAAATAAAGCTTCTGTATTATCTGGATCAATAAAATAAATACTAAATAGCATAACCAATTTGTGCATATCTCTACTCTCAAGTTTTATATTTCATATATTTTACACATATCAAGAATTCCCTACTAAGTTTATTCTTGCTTCTGACATTTTTCTCCCATCAAAACTATAACGTAAAGCTCTTTGGCTACTAACCCTGATGCCAAAGAACATAAAGCTGGAAAACTCCTTGCTCTAAAATCAAAAACATTTGGTAAGGAATGGTAATCCAGATGTGGCAATACAGATAGAGTGCAGCTCTCTCAAATTCTTAAGTTTCTGCAATTAATTCAGCAAAGTCTTCTCACATTTAACTTCCACTACAAAACTTATTGTACTGCACAGTTCTGACAGCATATGTTCTGTCATTGGCAAACATCATTACATTTTTGTAAAGAAATCCTTAGATGCAGTCTCACATCCTTAAAATGCTTCAGCTGAAGCAATCTTACTCTGAAAATACACTTTCAAAAATCAAAGACCATCAGCATCTACAGATGATAAAAAAATAAATGTCAGGTTTTGCAAATCACGCAGACACTAACTTAATACAAAGGCCCGTTATTCCCAGCTGCTGGACACTGTCTCTGGCAGTTATATGGCTTTTGCCACCAGAATTCCGGAGTTGCACACTATCTTCATGTATCTGTCCTTACAGCACCTGTGGCAGTTAGCAATGAACTCCAGAGTCCTCAGGCCCTCGCTTACATCAGTGCAACCTCATTGACTTCACTGAGCACCAACAGAAGAATTCAGCACAAAATTTGGCACATTCTAAGTTCACCTGTGCTAACAGGTAAGCCTGTTAAAAGTAGCGCCAACAGTATTACTAAGACATAATAAGTATAATGAGGAAAAAAAACTTCTGGTACATTTACTTTGTAGACCAAAGGGAGTTTCCATAGATAAAGAGTGCAAAATAATTTACAGGAAGCCAGCATTTGCTTAAGATATTTGCCTGACAAACATGCTATTGCCTATTAATCCTGCTAAAATCCCAGCAGAAACAGGATTATCAGCAACTCTTTTATCCTTAACATTGTCTATTACAAAGAGTTAATATGCAGAAAGCAGGCCAGGCTTTTTCCTTTTTTAATTGATAAATAGCAGTATGAAAAAATATGTACTCTCCAGATAGGTCAATTACTTAAAATACAAATAAAGGGTAATATTGAAAAGTGTTTATTAGATAATATAGCATCTATAGACTATTGTGAAATTTAAAAAAAGTGTAAAAATTTGTCAATTCATATTTACTTGGATATGCAGATATGTTTGGGTTTAGGTAATAATTTATTTACTTTTTTTATTAAAACCAAATACAATACTTTTTAAAAGGGATATTTCATCATTTTTATAAATTCTTGGTAACACTTTCTTTATTGGCATGTTCCTATGTTAGAGTTTATGAATTACTAGTAATTTCATTCTTGATTCTGTAATTCAGCATGAAAAACATTCATTTTCTGTAAAGACACTTTGACCCCAATTTATGTAAAGTAGTTTCTGCTTACTGATTGGTGGTTTTTATTTCCTATCATTTATACTCTAATTAGATTTTCTTCCCCTTTTGAATAGAGTTTATGACTTCATCACAAGGACCACAGGCAGTTGTGAAAAACCCCTTAAGATAGACATGAGTTAATTACCATTATGGACAGGTGAACAAGTATCAGCTAATTTTCTACCAACATCATGCTTGTTGAGAATTCTGATCTACCAATTTGCCTTGCACCTATGAAGTATTAGGGAAAACAGGAGCAGAAAGCTGGAAAGCTAAACAGGAGAGAAAGCATTCATGAAAGAATAATAAACTACACACCATGATCTGGTGCTTCTGGCTTCAGTAGCTTTTTGCAAGAGTAAGTTGCAGACTTTATCCATAATTAGAAAAACTGTTCATCCATGGAGCAAGCCAACTACTTGTATTGGCAGTCTGTCGATTTATCTTCTTTTTCCCCACAACTTCAGTAAATAGTAAACCACTTTTAACTCTCTTCCCCTCCCTTCAGAGCACACCAGACTTTTTAGGAAATGCCATTTCCTTACTACTGTTATCATTTTCTGATATTTAACAAAAGGATCAATACGTGCTACATATTCTCTAGACTGTCATTATTTTACCTTTAAAATAAGGATCCCCACTAAAAAGCTTATACTGACAGATCAGGTACTGGACTTCCCTCCTCCCTAAACACTAGTTTTTAACTCTGGCAAAACTTAAATTCCAGAAGAATCATAGAATAGTTTGGGTTGGAAGGGACCATCTAGTCCAACCCCCCCCAGTGAGCAGGGACATCTTCAACTAGATCAGGTTGCTCAGAGCCCCGTCCAACCTGACCTTGAATGTTTCCAGGAATGGGGCATCTATCACCTCGCTGGGCAACCTGTGCCAGTGTTTTACCAATGCATTGTTAAAAAAAAAAAAAAAAAAAAAAAAACTTTCTTACATTCTATCTTAATC
>VZSZ01006513.1:38346-108125 GCA_013398815.1 Ibidorhyncha struthersii | reverse complement strand
CCAGTTTTTTTCCAATGCATGGTTAAAAAAAAAAAAAAAAAAAAAAAAATCTTCCTTACATCTAGTCTAAATCTACCCTCTTTTAGTTTAAAACCATTAACACTTGTCCTATCATAACAGGCCTTGTTAAAGAGCTTGTCCCCAGCTCTCCTGTAGGCCCCCTTTAAGTCCTGAAAGGCCACTGGAGAAATGAAGGATCTTTCTTTCCTGGGTTGCCTTATAGCAAAGAAACTCAAAATAGCAAAATTCCTTCCACTACAACTGACTGACCTGTTTGTTCTACATCACTGTGGTGTGTTAAATACGTGGACGTCTATTAAACTGGCTTAATATGAGTGTAATGGCTGAAATCAATGATATTAATTCCTGATTTCTATCAGGTAGCAGCCAGAGGGGAAATTAACCTTGTAGCTGAGAACTGGAACGTGAATCTGATTTCCAAAACTTTTCACTTGATGGACTGCCTTGGGGGCAAAAATTAGGTGGGTAAATCTACAGCGTTTCCATTGCAAATTCCGATTGACTTTTGCAGTACTGCACACAAAAAAATATGCATAGAAATTAATCATGAATACAGATGTCGTAAATTAAACTCCCTCAGAGATGTTATTAGACAGACCAGTGAATGATTTTCCCAGTATTCTTCAATAAAGCTGTAATTAGGAGTATATATTCTAAAAGATTTTCAATGAAATGCCAGGTAATCCTACAACATGAACATTAATTGTTTCAAAACATACCAAGTACAATTTTTTTTTCAGTAAAATCTTTTTGCTAACTCCAAAAACTTTTTACCCTCCAATATATTCCAGATTGGTTGTGTTGGTATGGATGACTAAAGAGAACTAGAAGGTAAGAAATCAACAAGATTAGTGAAACCTTCAGCCTGGTTTATGGTCATTTAGTGAAAGGAACTGCTGCAATTCTTCTCTTTTACTGGTTCTCACATTTATAGATGAGTATGGCAGTTTTTCACGTAAAAGGAATGTTCTTTTATGAGAGAATGAATAAAAGGACCTTTTCCTTCATAGCCGGAAAAAAGCATTTGGAATACTGGAAAAAAAGCATTTTTCCTTGACTGCCTTTTTTTTTAATTGCCAACTCTTAGACGGACAGTTGTTGCATCCAGTAGTGAAACAGGCGCACTACGATGAAGTCTTTTACTCAATCTGCTAGAATTGGGCTGATGATGATCTAATATGCTAGTAAACCTCCATGTCCATTTCTGAGCACCATAAGAAAGGGAGAAAGTCAGAAGGAAGCCTATGAGTAACTGTATAAATTCCATTCCATATGGAGACAAAAATGTAAACTCTTCAAAGTGCTACCTGTTACATTTCTAATAAAGACTAGAGTTCCTTTAATTTGAAAGATGCATCAGTGGCTTTTATTTCCAAATGAAATTCTTTCAGCTGAGTATTTAATGCAGATTTAGCAACATCAAGACATGACGAATTTAATTACTTTAAGCAATTTAGCAAAAATTATTTACAACTGAGAATAAATTTGAACATTTCCCTTCCACATTTTCTAATCCAAATCAAATATTTTTAATTCAAAAGAAACTTTATCTGAAATGTTCAAAATTAAAATGCAATGTTTTCTTTTGCAATGTACTCCTTTTATCCAATATCAATATTGGTATTTGATAAAATCAAGAAGAAACATTTCAACTTGACAGTATCCACATTTTGCTTTTAAATTCATCAAAAATATTGAGTGGTTTTGGATTTAGTGTAACTCAAAATTGCAATTTCCTTATTTTATAAATTACTGGTGACTAGAAGAAATCAAGTATTTATCAGCCAATTAACTTAAAACAGAAATCCAACAACACTATTTGTTGTAATTAGCTAAGAACATGAGTATATGCTAAAATGTTTGGATGAATAAAGTTTGTTCTTAAATGCTTTGTTAACTCTAGGCTTTAAAAGTAAAATCATAATGGTTTAGAAGTGGTTTTGTCAGGTTAGGTTAATGGTTGGACTCGATGATCTTAAAGGTCCCTTCCAACCTTAACGATTCTATGATTCTATGATAACTAAAATAACAAAGATAACTTTTTCTGCTAGTCTGTACTGCATTGGACAGTTACACTAACAGGCTAACTAGCTTCCTTGATATTTGGCATTGTAAAAAGAACATACACATAATCATTTACTAGCACCTACCATAGCAAATAGAGGCAACTGTTTCTACATTCAACAAAAATATTCCATGTTGAAATAAAAGATTAAAGGTATTTTAAAATCATTTTTGAAATAAACCGGGGTTAAAGAACGGCATCACTCTGAATGGCACAGTTTAACATTGTATTGGCCTTCAGTGCATTTATTGTTAATGGCATTAGACAATGACACTGACGTAACCAGGCATAGTGGGCTGCACTCACTCTGGAGACTGAAAAAATTGTAATTGGGAGTATAGATTTTCAGCACTGCACGCTCTCAGTGTGAGAAGCCAACTGCATGCTCCATCACACTGACCTTTAGGACGGGAAAGATTTGGAAGGCTTAAGGGAATAGTTCTGGGTCTGGTATTTAACTCTTCTAAACACATTCTTGTTAAGCCATAACGACCTTAAATACATTCAAGGTGGGACTCCCTGGTTTATAGTACTGCTTCTTCGTTCCCTTTACCTTGCTTTCATCTCTGTTATCATTCAGTGCTCCACTCATCTGAATAATGATAGATCTCTGCTGAGACATGAGCAGGCAGTAACAGCAGCCAGGAAAGCCCAGTGCCTGCCACCTTCCTGCATGTTCGTGAAGGTACTTCACATGGCACCCTCTTGGGTAAGTGCACAGCTCCACAGCACAGCCTGTCACCTAAGCACAGGACAAAGCAAGGTTGAGAAAAGATAACTGCCTGTGTGCATCCCCCCGCTCCACTCAAGAAGCATTATGCTTATGATGAACTTCGTAGACACAAACACTCTCAAGCAATGCCTAACATTCCTGCCAGTATTAAAGAGCTAGGAAAAATGTCACAGGGACTTTGTGGCTGGGATTACACCCAACAGGATTATAAAGGGGTCTAGAGTCCTGCAACCTCGTGGGTGTGCTAAGTCTAGGCTCTTGTCTTGGTGCTTTTGTGCTTACCACCACCTGAAACATTACCTCTGCTTTGCTTCCTCCCCCATTCTACGCTTTGGAATAAGGCAACAGAACTTCTGAGAGCACCTGCCTCAGAGTTGAAGAAGCATCCCCTTCATCAGACTGTTTCTTCCTGTTGCTTTGCTTTTTCCTACCGGTCTGCTCTGATTTTTTTTTTTTTATGGCTTTCAGTAGCATAACCTTGAAGAGTCTCTTCATCTTTAAGCTGATTAAAAATATTTTTCACACCCAGTAAGCAAGATGTGACTCCATGCTATGTGTACTTAATGGAAGAAATATGCTTTACATGCTTCATTAAGTTATTTGTGAAATTGCATTAGTGCCATTCCATTAGTATACCTCTTTCAGCTACATCTGTGGCCTGTTTTTGACAGGCAAATTACCAGTTTCATAAGTCTATTTTGAGGTAGTAATGATCTTCTAACACATTGAAAAATATCCATCTTAATAGCAATTGGAAAAGAAAAATAATAATGTATTTTTCAATATAATGGGAGCAAAATTATCTGCCGCGGGGCAAAATAATTATCAGTTTTCTTAAAACAAGAAATTATGGGTTATTTTGGATATTTCATTAAAATTACAACCTTATGCAATACATGAACGTTAATCTTGAAGTAAGATGTCATAGTGAAGTCAATATTGATTAGAAGAAATGAAAGGAAAATGTTTATTGCATTAAAATCTTTTAAGACGCCTGGAAGATATTAAAATGATAAAAATGATGATATGGTGACTATGCACTAAATTGTGAGAAAATTTTAATACCTTTTTGCTCTGCACAGTATTAATTCTTTTAAGAAAAGTGAAACATTACTGATCCTGGTGTGGGCACTAGTAAAAATATGAGATTTAATATAATAGTAATTACTTTTTACTTTCTAGCCACTGTTTCATACCAATAATACCAAGATAGACGTCTAAGGTGAGAGATGCTATTTTCCAACTTCCTTCTAAGATGAATGATAACACACTGTTTGTGTTCGTTTAGATCTTCACCTAAGATCAAGGTCTCATTATGTTAAGCATCATAAATATAAACACAAGAAGTTACAGCCTCTGGCCTAGAGAACTTACAGTCAAAGAATCTGGAGCATACTCATCTACGCTGTGCTTATCTGCTGTGCTGGTGCAGAAGTAACCATGCACAATGCATATTTTAGAATTGTTATTAAAATAGGCTCCACGTGGCAAGAACCTGCCAGAGTGAATGGGGAAAGAGGATGAGGGCAGCTGGCATATTCATTTAACGTTCCTTTTGATAGCTCTTTATCATCTGAAAGGATGGTTTTAAATGAACAAAAAAATACCTACATTTATTATTCCTCTGTCTAAGCCTATCGACTGTTGCTGTCCTTTCTCCTGCCTAGCTGCTGACCTTCAAAACAAATGAGGGACTTTGTGTCAGATTTTAATTCAGTTATATTAGGTGTGTTGAGATACTGAGTAGAGAGTAGCCGTTTCACTAGAATAACAGAGATCACCTGATGGAGAAAAGCAGCACCGAAATTAATAGTCGTTGGAATCCATAAAGCTCTTGATTGGATAATAATTCTGTATGCCAAAATCCCAGTTTAGAAGCAGAAGTATGCATGTCTCAATTTCTTGACGGTGTTCTGATGTGGAAAATGTACCAGAGGTAAAAGTATCAATGACTGAAACAACATGAAGAATTACAGCATCATTCAAAGGCAGCTGTCTCCAAACATTTTGATTTTACTCTAAAATGAAAGACTCTTGGCAGGATTCTATCAATTACAAAAATACACCAAATTGGATAGCTTGTTTAGAGCACTAAATAGCCAAGTACGGCAATTAGCCACTCCACAATTAAAACTGAATAGTAAATAGTTCAGGCTTGTTTCACAGCTTCTCTGGACCCGTTAGTGATGCCCTTCAATGTTTAGAAGTACGTAAAGTTGAGAAGCCCTTCAAGTTGATCAGCTCACAACACTGACTCTTCAGTTATTAAGTCTTGCTGTTCATCATAAGATGAACATAAGATGTCTCACACTGATGAAGGAATATAAATAGTCTTGTTCAGCTGAGCATATAGCACATCTGTATTTAAAAACATCTCATTCATTTTATCTCAACATCTGACAGCTAGGACATCTGTCTTTGGTATCATGGGGTTTCCAAACTCTGAAGCAAATCAGGCTGATCTATAATCTTGTACCACTACCACAAGAGGTTTCAGCTTTTGATTGTCTTCCTTTGAGATATGTGGTGCAAATATGCATAATAAAGACCAAGCAGATCGCTTGCATATATCCCTGTAATACAAAAACTCTGTCCTTTACAGTTCTTGATGTTACCTGATACATACTTTTCTTAAGCCTTTGCTAAGAGCACTGTACCCCAAGCATGATGAGAGAAGACCTACCATAAACGTGGAAGTTCTGAATTACTGCCATTCTCTAGTTTTACATGTTGAACATTTTGTAATCTTTCAATATCTCGCTTACTTTGGACTGATTATTACTTACTTTTACTCAAAAAAATAAAGACAAACAGCTGAAATTACATATATAAAATGCCTCACTTATTTACAGGCATGAACCATACCCAAAGAATCATGCAGCCTGAGCAGCTTTGAAGGACTGCAGCTAAAATCAAGGGCAATGCTACTGAGAATTTTCTCATGTTAAGCCATATGTCAGGTTCATTAGTATATTTGCTTCTGCCATTTACAAGCTCAACTGTAAATTGCACTCTTCCTACCCTCACAGATTTTAGAAAATATTGACACAGCAGAGTTTCTGGCCCCAATTACAGCTCACAAAAGTCAAAGCTACAAGACTCATAAACACCTAGGACAAATGAACCACAGGGAAAGAAAAGCACAACTCAAGAAAGCCTGGAAATAAGGACTATTAATAGCTACAGACCCGTGGGATTAGGTAAGCAGGCACAAGGGTACACAACAGTGCCCTACATTCACAAAAAGGTTACATAGAGCACCAGCAGGCCATGAATCACACTCACAAATAGAAGGGCTGCTCCACGCATAAGTGGGTTGGGTTTTTTAACTTTCTTGTGATAAAAATGTTGGGTTTGCTCTTCCTCTGTTGAACCCAAATGTACTCAGTGTTGTCTCAGTAACACAGAAGCACAGGCTGAACTTGACTGCTTTCATAAAGAACGTATAAAATTCAATATTTAAATAAGATATTGATTTACATACTGCATATAAACTTTCGTTCCCCGTTTGAATTCCACAGACACAGCAACTCCATGAAAACTGTTCTTTTTTCGTATAGGATAAGATTAATATCCTGCCAGCATTGTTTATTCTGTATGGAGGGGTACCTGTCTAAGTCTGTGTTTGTCTGTACAAAGTAGTTACTATATAAAAGGCCCACTACTGCTGCTAACTCTTTATTCCATGTTTTAAAGAACAAACGCACAGGTTAACCAAGTGTTACTCAGATCACATCATGCTCAGGTTGCGAACAAAGAGACATGTGAAGTTGGATGAAGGGGTAGGCAGCATGGTGGTGGCACCTGACAACAGTGACTCTGCTCCTTGCCTCCATCTTCTGCAACTCTGAACTATTCCTGATGTAACCACCATAAAAAGCTTGCCTAACAATGTTAGGATCTAAAGCATGATTTTTTGACAGTACTAAACCTTAAAAAAGGTGGGGTTTAAGTTTTGTGGATTGTTTTTTCCATTCAAAGATTGAAGCAGACTGTTGTCAGAGGAGCAGGAATTACTTAAACCACTGATAATATACAGTATATTTTAATGTTCCAGCTCCATTCAGGTACTAGAATAATTATGTGTATTTATAGAAGCGCTTTTAGGGACCAGAGGTTTGGATTTTGGCATATATGATCAAAGTAATTCTATAAAGAGGTGCTAAGGCCAGAATTTTGTGACCTTTATATTTGTGAAAGTTGTTGGTTCAATAAAGGTCAAGATGTGTGACAAAATTCAAGCCTGTCTAAGCCAATTAATGACAAGTAACCAGACCATTAAAAATCTCATTTATGCTGAGCAGTCAAGTGGGTTATGTGAGGGCAGTATCTACCTTAGATAGCCTACACACTCAGTTACAGGCTTGCAATAGAATAATAAAGGACAGCAGAAGGCAGAATGAGAGAATACTTGAAGTTTTAAGAGAAATACGATAATCTTTCCAGCTGGACCAGCAGAGATAAACACATAAATAAATAAAACAACATTAAACAGTAGCACATTTTTATTTCATTGTAAATACTGGTATTTTGCAAGAGAAAATAAGAAAAATTTTGAACATTAAGAATTCATTGATATATTGTATTGATGAAATGCATGGGAATAAATTCTTTAACACAGCTATATGCAGATCATCAAGCATCAGTGATATGGAGCAACAAGGTACTAAAGAAATAGTTTGAAAGTACCAAACTGCTTAGGGATCACTTTCAAAACTCTGGAGAATTTAACAAATAAATTATGACACTAATCATGAGGAAAACAGGAAAATTAGAACCTGAACTATGCTGTTAATGTCTGGTAACTGTAACTTTAGTCCCTAATAAAACTTGGGCCAACTTTTTTTTTTTTTTAATGGTTGGGAAAATAAAATGGTGGTATTAAGCCTTTCTCCATTTTGAGGTTCTAAATGTTTGCATTTGACTAAGGTCTTTTGAAACCAATGGACAAAAGACCCAGTAGGTTTCTTTAACTCAGACACCTTGGATTTTACAGTAACGTCAAAAATATTTCACTGGTTTAGATTCCAGTTTCTTCAGATAGTAGCAGCAATCTTCAGTTCATAAAAATGTAAGAAAACCTGCTTTTTTAGATAAGGTGCGATGCTGGTAAAAGGAATAAATCCAAAAATAAAAGCCAGCTTGTGCATATTTTCTGTTAAACAGGGACATATAAACTATGGCTTTTATTTCAACCTGTACATAACTCTCTGTTAAAACCAACACTAAGTATTGCAAAGTATCAGTTGTATTTCTAGTAAAATTTTGTTCCCAATAGGTACAATAAAAATTACACCCACCACCATCTCTGCAGCTAAAACCCTGCGGTGGGACTAACTGTGAAGAAGGGCAATGCATGTTGTCACGCTCACAACCAAACAACACTGCCTGGGGAAGGACAGACTTACTGACTCCGATGCCCACGCTGCCTGCACAGACATGGACGTAAACACAGCAGGAGAAATCATCTGCCAGGAATCTGAGATGCAGAGCTGGAAAAACAGATAGGACATGCCCCAGCGCTGCGGGGAGGGAGCGGGATGGGGGGCAGACCAGCACGGCTTGAGGCTGCGGAAACCTCTGCACAAGCAGCTGCAGCCCCAGGTCAGCCCCAGCCCAAGTGCCAGGATAAAATAGCAGATAACTTCATATTCAACCAGGAATGCACCTCCCTGCCGCAGCGTGGCCCAGCAGCCTAGAAACACTCTGGAACAGAAACAAGATGCCAGTCTTCTCTCACCCTCAAAATACACAAAGAAGAAACACATTTGCAGTGGTTTTGCTCGAAGTTGCTTAAATTACCTGGCAGTGCCCTTTCTTTTAACAGCCGATCATAGCTTCAGGCATTTAGTTAGCTTGGCAAATTCCAGTTTGCAGGACGTTGTTTTTAAAGCAGTCTGATGGATATCTTTACCTAAGGATCAGTAGCTTTCAATTTTTATACAGCAGAGAAATTTTACGTTCGTAATTGAACACTGCGAATCCCACATGCAGCGCCGCTGCTGCCGGAGGAAGCAGGGCTGACAGGGCTGTGCCCAGGGCCAGCAGCCATCTTCAGGCACAAAATGGATTCCGGTGCCAGACACAGCCGCTTGCAAGGCCTTACGCTTTGCATAAGGCTTCTACTTCTCATGCACATAAACTTAAGCACATGTGAGGCTCTATTAATGCAAATTTATGACACTCAGTGCACTATATAAGTAGCTCCTGAGACTGGGGCCTGGTACCCAACATCATCTAGCCTCGGCACTTTCTGGAAAAGCCTTTTAAACAAAACTCAAGGTCACCTCCAAGGGAAACAGATACTTACCTCACACTTTCTTTTTTCCTGTCACCACATACGTCTCCAGAGCTATTTTAGCTCTAATTAAGCAACTCTTCTCCCTTCCCAGTTTGTGCCCACCAACATAAGAGTTAGACTCATTCCTCACCCTCATCCCTGCAACCCTTCCCCAGCCCAGGGCGGCTCCTTCAGCCCTTCCTCTCCCCCTGCCTCCCCTTTCCCCTTCTCCCCTTTCTCCTCCCATCTCTCCAGCATCCTCTTGTTAGTAAAATAAGGGGGAATCATTTTAACCTATTTTTTCCACTTTGCTGTAGCTGAATGAGTGGGATTTAATTCCTAGGCAAAATTTGTCTCCCAATGTTCATGAGATTTATCGATATAAAATAGTGCAAAGTTTTCTATTTTATGATGGATAAAATATTTTATTCTGCATTCCATCTCTGACAGCAAAGTAAGTCCTCACTAAGAAAAAAACATGCATCCAAAATGAAGTATTTGAAGTAAATACATGAAATACTGAGCTCCTTTCAACTGTTATTTTTGTGAGTGTTACCAGAGATACACCTAAACAGAATATCTTTACATAGACTTCTGCCAGACTTCAGCTTTCCTTCAAAAACAGGGCTGTACACACAAATACACCTAAGAGTAAGATGCAGCTCTTGAGTAAACTATTCTTCCACTCCAGCCTTTACCAGGAAAGCTCCAAGTAAATTATCAGCCTAAACTACTTACAGCGTTTCAGGTTTGGGTTCTTTCTTTTTTTCCTAATAACATGTGGCAGAAATTGCGCTTTGGAATTAGGAAGATCTGCAAGTTATATCTATGAAATCTGACATCTGCTTTGTCCAAGGCAGGGTCACCCACAACGTTCATGAACTTATTTATGGCAACAAAATCCTATCGGAAGAGAACGTCTTAGACAAATTAAAAGAAAAATTAAAGGCTCTGAACATGCTCCAAATTCCCCACACAACCCAACAGCTTCCTATTCACAGCATGCAAAAATTCTAGGAATGAGACAGGAACAAATTTAAAGTGTAGAAAAGCCCCTGATAATTTCATACTCTAGATAGCAGAGATGAAATTCCATTTGTTTGGGGTTTTTTTTCTAATCTGCAGCATCTTAGGGACAATACAGCTATGCAATTTTATTGTTTATCTTTTTAAAATCCAAAAGACGTGTTGAATACTGGAGAATCTGCAATGTCCAAACCGGAAACTCTGCAGAACACCAGTCCATTCATAAAAAGTTGATTCACACATTCTCAGCATTTCGCTTCCTCTGAATGGTATGACTAAAGAAACTGAAAACTCTCCATTAGTATTTGTGTAATGCAATTTAAAACATGACTTCTCTCTGCTTTTGCAGGGATTAGATAGTACAATCGCTTTTCACACTGCATGGAGTTGAAGCTTTAGCTTTACAAATAGATACAAGCCTCAGCATCCCAAAATGAAAGGCAATAATGTATTTGTATTTCTTTCACAGCCTAATTCCTTTACTCATCTAACTTCAGAATGATTGAGGAACAAACAAGCTGCAGGTAAGCTGGCAGGTTTTCAGTTGAATAGTGCATTGCTGTTTTCGTATTCTTCACCTTAGCCAGCGTTTTATTTTGCTGACAGCATCCTTTAACAGAATGCAGCTTAATTACACTCAGCATTACCTGATCAGCAGGACTTTACTTCTTTGAAACTTTTTTTTTTGGCTACTAAATGTATGAATTAAATCTGGCCCATTGCTGCCTTTACAACCCGCAATGTTTAATTTAACAGCCTATTCTATATTATGTTTATACTCACAAAGAAATGTAATCTCAAAATGATTCATAGATGGTCACAGTTGCCTACATAATGCGTACTCAAGAGACTAACAAAAATTGATTGTGCCTTGGGAATCAGTGTACAGCATATAAACTCTCCTTAAAGTCTGAGTCAGTCTGCAAACTCCCATTTTGATGGCACAGCTCATCCTTGCCATCCCTCACTCTGAGCTACCGTTCAAAACGATGATGGGACAAGACCAAGAACACAGAGGGGACATCCTTAGGTGGCTCTGTTTTAAAAGACGCACACCTGGATGTCTCTCATCATAGGCAAATCTGTTTCCTGGGGTTTTGTTTCAAATTTGAGTTCTGTGTGGGTGGCAACTAAACCAAAAACCACCTGGCAAAAGAACTCATGAGAAGGGATAAGAATAAAAGAGAATGCCACATGAACAAAGAAATAAAGCATTATAAATCAAGGAGTACAAAGTTAAGCTGACTTGCAGCAAAATCAGCCAGGCAAGACTCGAGGTGTCTGAAGAAACACTGCATCAAAGAAAGGGCTGTCTGACCTTTCAGGGGACTTTGCCCTCAGCCCAGGTACTCCTGAATAGTGCAGAGCTCAAGGCAGCTCAATGCCCTGTATCGTCTCTAGCACCACTTCTGTCTACAGCCCCCAGAGCAAGCAGTAATTTGCTGTTCTAGTTCTGCTTTAAAGCAGGCAAGAGTTATTCCCAGAGCATGGATCTGACCAGACTGTCAAAGAGAGGCTAGCATTCTGCTAAAGCCATCGCCTGAGCTCTTATCAACTCTCCCAGAGACTAAGCACAGCATCACAAAAGGAGGTAGTGAGGGTCAGAGAGAGCCTCGCTGTCCCCTCTCCCCAGGAACACAGCAGCCAGAGCACTCACCTGGGACACGGTGAATTGGGTTCAGTTCCATCATCTCCTGATGCCAACTCAGACATGCGTTCATCCCAGAAAGAACCTCTAATAAGGTAAGGTAGGACCTAACAAAGTCCTGAACTGTGCAGGCAGTCTTGTCATTTTGACCTTTGTCTTATGCTTTGAATAGTCTCCCCATCACCTTTATTTTGTAAGCGCACCTTCCCACTGTGAGGCCATAGCATATGATGATGGCATTTGCTTTCCGTTCGTTCTCTCAAAGCTGTTCTACTTTGTAGACCAGAAATTTTCACAGAGCCAGTGAGACAGAACAGCATGGAGCACAGCTCTACAGGCCTATAGCACTAAGTACAGAGGGCTGTAGTTTCTACACTGTACTCCAAGGCCACTTACAAATATCATACATTAAATAATATTTGAACAAAATAACATTTTTGTCATATCTTGTGAAAAAATCTACATAATTGGCTCCAGAACATTACTGAGTCCTCCAGAACTAGAATACCAATTATAATAATAATGCTAATAGTGGCTGCACAACTTCCAATTCAGCCAAACAACATACACTTACAACTTCCCAACACTGTTCTGAGGATTTCAGCCCCAGCATGAAACTATTCAATGCTAGGGAGAATTGTGGTAGACAGTTCTGGACTCTGTATTAATTAAATCAGGGTATGATGTTTTACTCCTCTTGGGTACGCGAAACTTAGCAGGAGTGGGTGCATCCAAGCTGCATTAATGCTCTCAATTTCTTGCTAATCTGCCTCAAAGGACAGATAATATATAATGCCACTGACTTCAGCATGCTCATATTAAAACAGAGCAAAGTTTAGGCATCTACGTGTGGCCCTGATTCAAGAAAGCTTTCCCACATACCTTTAATGATAAACACAAATTCAAGCCCTACTTCTGGCAACGTTCAAGTGCTGTCCTAAGCACAGGAGGACTTAACGGCATCTTAGGGTACTGCTGTGTTCAGAGGGAGTTTGTTTCCAGACATTATGTCCAGCAGTCCATACTCAAGAAGACAGTCTCAGGTATAATAGAAATCAGCCAACCTTTCCATAAGTTGCCTGCCTGTTCCATGGGCAGAAACTCAAAACCACCACATCTGCCTCACTTGGAGTATAATTGCTACAAATTGAAAATAACAGCGTTTCCTTTCTACATTGTTTCAGCCTCAATAGCTGCACAGACACATGAGATTGAAATCAAGAGTTGTAGATGAGAAATTTCGATATAATTGAGTGTGAAGCATCTCATTTCAGACAAATTGTTTCGGTTTAATACATACAAGTATAGGGGTAAAAGATGTTTTGAATTGCAAAATCCAATCAATGAAAGTGTAAAAGAAATTAGTTACATTTTGCAGAACACATCGGAAAAATGTTTTCTATTGAAGGAAAAAGAACATTTCCTTTTTCATGAAATAAGAATTTTTTTAGTAGCTATTCTACCGTACATAAATCACATTCAGCCTAAAAGTACGTGTATTAAAGAAGGAATTTTAGTAGCCAGTAGACCTCAAGAAATTCTTACCTTTGCTGAATAGCTAATTAGAGCAGTCATTTATCATTCAAAAAGGCTCAGAAAAGATAAAAAGGGAGGAAAAGAAAAGAAACAATAAATACACGTGGTGAAAATACCATCACAGGGAGACTGTGCAGCGTGGCTAAGGTGGTGCAGGCAGCCTCCTGGGAGCTCATAAGCAGCCTCTGTGCAAAACCACAGTCATTTTACTGAGTTTTACATCTGCCATATTAGGACTAGCATGAATTTGTGGTACGCTGATGAAATTAATGGACTGTTTTACCTAGGGCTCATTTCTTCTTAGACAACTATCCATTTAAATGAAGAGCTCTGTGACTCTTAGTTTGTAATGGTGGAGCTTTATAGAACTTACAGGAAAGCATATTCCTTTCCAGTATTTTACTGAAGACTTATCAAGTTGCTATCCCTAAAGTACAGCAACAAACACAGAAGAAAGTATTTACTGGTTTGAACCATCAATGCCTTCTACTTTCTTCTACGTAAGAAATGTTGCCCAGCCTATCTTTTGGGGCAGTTTGTTGTGCAAGCTGCTCCCATTTTGATACAGAAGAAAAATCACAGTCAGTTCATAAAAACCTATCTTTGAGATACTCAAGTCTCACATCTCTCTGTAAAAGTCTCTGTGTAGGAGAAAGGGGTCAGAGGAGGCAGGAGGGAAGGGGCCAATATATGAAGCACTGAAAAAATTCCCGAGTCCTGGAGCAAGTAAATGAAATGGAAATGAGCTGAAAAGCTGAGAAAGACACATAAAATAAGAAGCTGAAGTAGTTCACTAAAGGCAGTGCCCCATTTCATTTCTAGCAAGTGCCAAAATGAGCCTGTCCCCATCCCCACTTCTAATAAACTGTTGTGGTGGTGACACTGCTGGAGAGCACGGATCGAATCTGCAGGATTTGCACGGCAGTGTGGTAAGTTGTTCTCTGTAATGGAATCCATTATAAAAATATGTGCACCTAATCATAAAATTCTGGCAATGTCCAACAATCTGTTATAGGAAAAGGAAGTAATGAGAATTTTATTAACTAAAGTCAGTAATGTACACAACTGCAAGTTGTTATAGCTACAAAACCTATTGCATTGCAACTGGAGACTATACAAGAAGTTGTATGTTATCTGAAGCCACGTAAGCACCAAAAGTTATAGATGTAAACCAGCCATTTGTATGGTATCAACATACTAAACTCAGGATTGCTCTTTGAAATACTTATTATAAAGAGACTGATTTATCTGGTGTGCAAGTAATAAATCAATATAATGGCAAGCACAAAACTAACAATATGTTTTGCAAAATTTACTGTATGTATGACATGATATTGGGGGTCTTGGTCGACAGCCAGCTGAATACGAGCCAGCAGTGTGCCCAGGTGGCCAAGAAGGCCAACAGCAACCTGGCCTGTATCAGGCATAGCGTGGTGAGGAGGACTACGGAAGTGATTGTCCCCCTGTACTCGGCACTGTTGAGACCCCACCTCAAATACTGTGTTCGGTTTTGGGCCTCTCCCAACAAGACAGACATTGAGGTTCTGGAATGTGGCCAGAGAAGGGCAACAAAGCTGGTGTGGGTCTGGAGCACAAGGCTTATGAGGAGCAGCTGAGGGAACTGGGGATGTTTAGTCTGGAGAAGAGGAGGCTGAGGGGAGACCTTATCGCTCTCTACAGCTACCGGAAAGGAGCTTGTGGTGAGGTGGGGGGCGGTCTCTTCTCCCAAGTAACAAGACAAGAGGAAAAAGCCTTAAATTGCACCAGGGGAGGTTTAGACTGTATATTAGGAAAAATTTCTTCAGGGAAAGTGTTGCCAAGCATTGGAACAGGCTGCCCAGGGAAGTGGTTGAGTCACCATCCCTGGAGGTATTTAAAAGACGGGTAGACATGGTGCTGAGGGACGTGGTTTAGTGGTGCACTTGGCAGTGTTATGGTAACAGTTGGACTCAGTGATCTTAGACATCTCTTCCAACCAAAACGATTCCGTGATTCTATGTAGTTCTTGAAACATGCTTACCACATTGTGGCTCTGATCTAAAAATTAGACAATGATAGTTCATTTTGTGAGTGCAAATTCTTCTATGGCCTACCAGTTTTTACATATTTTTTCTTTATAAAAAGACCAGATGACTTGTTAACTGGTCTCATCTCTAGGGGAAAAAGCTCTTGCTTCATAAAACTTCTACCCATAATTTGACACCATTTAGCAACTTCTGTGTCTTGAAGCTGAACTAATTCACAAAGTACATGAATTACAGCACTTCTTACTTGACCAGCAAATGTGCCCACATGATCACTATTGAGGTCAGTGAAGGGACACTGACAGTGCCTATAATTTATTAGTTTTTCCAGAAGAGTGTACAGCTCAGTTTCTTTAAGCCCTTTAGCATAAGTGTCTGAAACACAAGGAAATAAAAAATAATAATAATAATAAAAAAACCTTGAAATAAAATGATCAAGGTAAGGTGTTCTTAAGTTTTCAGAAGTGAGAAGACAGCTGGCTTTGATTGAAAATAGAATTATTTTAGAGCCGGTAATATTATTCAATACAGACATCTTATTCATTTTTGGATGCACAAATACCCATGACTGTCTTGTGCATGGATCATGTGTTCAAGCGCATGGTTCTAAACTACGAAGTTCTGTTCTCACCCACAAGTAGGTTATACTTGGTTTTACTTCTCCATTTAGCATAAACTCTGCAGCAGTGCCTGAAGCCATTCTTTCCTGATACATAAACTGGTGATCCTACTAGCATTTAGTCCTGTTTTCCACTATGATTCTGACGAGTACTTGATGGATCCCATATGTCTGTTTTGTTTCATGGCTTTGAGCACAAACCTGAACCACCAGCCTTTACTACACTACATAATTATAAATTCCTGATCTGTCTGAGAATATGAAAACCCCTCTCTGCTGATACACCTACTCCTACCTTCTGAGTGACAATATCCATGGAAAAATCATATTTTTGATGAAGGAGGCTATCTTTTCTATAACAATGGGATATAGAAGATGACAATAGCATCCCTTTAGCGAATGCCACTTGAGCTCAAATTCCCCTTTATTGTACATATTTTTAATTTTTTCCTGCTAAAAATTTAACACAAGTGATCTAATACTGCTTTGGGTTACTTTAAATATTGTTTAAATGCAATATAAACTAATTGTCTGAACCTACCTTCCCCCCATTGAGAAACGGTAGTTTCTCTGTACCTTAATTTTTCTTAGTTGTGGATAACCGTTACATCAACGAAAAATGCCATTGTGAACTGACTTTTGTTAGCTGATACAGACAATTCTTCTGTCCATCACATATTGTCTCTACATGTATAGATTAGCACCTGCATGTATCAACATGCCAGACTAAAAGGGGAATGAGGAATGGAGAATGATAGACAGCAGTATATTGCCAGCTAAGAGACAATGCCAGGAGAAGGAGGAGCAGGATGCTCTCTTCCCAAGTGAGGGTTGAGGCAGGATCGGTCTGCTTCCTGTAGGACTGAGGCCTTCCACACAAATGAAAAAAATACCATCAGCACACATCCCTGGAAAATTCCAGATAAAACCTCCCAACAGCATAGCAATGCTTAACACATACTCAGTTGAAATAACAGCTGTATCATGTCCCCGAGGCAACAGGAAGTCAGTGAAGATAAAACAGTTCTTTTGTACACTGTATAGTTTTGCCACAGGCTTGAGAATCCATCTGCCTAGAAGGTGTTTGAGAAATGAGAGTTGATACTTGAATTTAATTGTTATGAATTTTTTTTGATCAAACAGCAATCCTTTATTCAACAAACATGGTTATTGCTCTGCAGCTCAGTCCCTCTAACTTTTCTGTGATTTTGAAACAAACTTTAAATATTTAAACCAAAGGAGATGCAAGTTTCTTCGCTTACTGCAAACCCACTGATTTCAGATTCAAATGCATCATTTTGGCACACCAGGCACAAACTACCCTTTATTTAATGACAGCCTCAGCAGCAAAAGCACAAGAAGCATGCTCGAGTCTAGGGTGTTATAACTCAAGAGCAAGCAATGTGCCTTGGGCTGGTACTGTCAGNTTAAAAAAAAAAAAAAAAAAAAATCAATCCTCTAGGCAAGTTCAAGAAGAGTGTGAGGGAAGTAATAGAAACCCTTTAAAGTCTCCTAGATCTATAACGTTTGCATAGTGGAGTGAAAGGGCAGGAAGGTAGATTAGATGATACAGAAGGGGAGTTTTAATTGGTTAAGAAGTAACAAAATACTCAGTATGAAAAGTATTGAGATCTTTGACCAAGGAGAAAAAAAGCAAGCCAGGCATCACTTAATTTCAAGACTGAGTTTCTCGCACAGTGAAAGGCAAGCAAGCCACCGGCTAACAATACAGCGCAGTCATGAAAACAGGCATTAAAGTAACACTCGCAGTTTGATGGGAACTCAAAGATGCCACAATCAGGCTCTACTATTTTGTGCCCTACATTGCCAGACGTAGCAATACTGTGATTCTCATGTCTTTCTGAAACAGCTGTATTATCAGACACTAAGGACAAATGAGCTGATGCTTATACTTTCATTTCCCTTCCCTCAGTGGAGCTAAATTATGCCACACTTTTTTTTTTGGCACTCCTTTCTGTCTAGTTGTTGGGTGACTGAGGATCCCTTTATCTAGAAAGATCTCCCCAAAGTGTTAACACTAATATGAACATTAATTTCAAGGTTTTCCTGTATAGAACGCATTCCCAGTCCTTGTATTATGCATCTTAATCTGGGTGTATTTCTCCCTCTATTTCTGACAGTTGGTGACAAAGAGGGCATCTTAGAGATATTGCAAAGGCCCAGATGAGTATGTTTATATACATGAATAAAAAAATCTTGTGCAAAATCTTTCTGAGACTTAAGACAAAAACTACTTGGGGAGCCTTTACTGGTCTTGATGCAATTCCTGCTATACTACTTTATTTATATAAATAAAAGAACACCTACAGGGCAAAGGAAATTAAACTGTTTCCAGAGTTGACTCTGATAGTTAGGTCATCAGACACAAGACAGTCAATAGCAAAAGGCTCCCCCTCCATCTTTGATTCATCTTTTTTTGTCTAGTATTGATTGTAACTTGAATCAATGCGCTCTATCAGGTTACCTGATGATCGTAGTCTCTACAACACACAGGTACAATGGAGTAAGTGAAAACCAAGGGAAAGTCTTAATACGTTTCCACATTATTTCTCAGAAGTTTTTTTCACCTTCTTCATTCTTTAAACCCCAAACTGAGGTCTCTAATTTGCACACTAAGTTCAGAAGCACATAGCTCACCCTGACTACTTAATAAACTTCAGCAAAGCCCTATTGCTTCAGCACTGAAAGATCTATACAGACTTCAAAGCCTGTTTTTCTGAGCTTGTTTAATGACAACGAGCCCACAGTAATGAGTTAGCCACAACAGCTAATCTGCAGTCCACCATCTTTCTTCAGGCTGTGTTTTACCCTGTTCTGAACTTGAAAATCCCCACCACACTGGGGGAGGGGGTAGGAAAGAAAAGAGTTCCACTCAAAATATTAGAGACAAATTGCCTTCAGTGCAGCACACCATTAGCAAGTTTTTAAGACCCAGACACATCCTTCTTTTAAGAAAAGTGAGATCTCCAGCAAGAGCAGCAGGAGATTATGATCCTCTTCATCTACATTCTGTGCCAGCCCTAAATATTATAAAGTAAGGGTTGCTCTGAATATTCCACTCATTTTTTACCATTACCATTCTCTCCCCTTTCAGGAAAGGCTTTCAGTGTGTTGATTATATTTCAATGCTGAGTTTCTAGAAACATTTAATGCGAAGTGACAATTTGACTAAATACAGTAGCTGCCATTTTACATAGCCAGCAGGAGAGGTGAAAAAGTCAGTCTGCTGCTTCACTCTCTGTGAAATGGATAATATAGCTCAGAGAATAGACATATAACATTTTCTGTCCATTAGTCTACTGCTTTCATTTTACAGTTTTATCTGCTATCTAAAAGCTACTTGTTTACCCAGTCACTCTTATCTTCCTTCTATGTGAAACTTCTTTGCAATAAATAAAATGCCTTGTGTTTGCTGTGCCTCCAGATCATTTTGATTTCAAACACACTCAAGATTTCATTTTGATTGCCCTTCCAAAAATGATATTTCATATTAGGCCATAGCATCAAAACGGACCAATATAGGATACTATTTCTGGTTTGTTTTTTTCCGTTTGTTTGCTAAACGAAACTAAATATATGTATCTTTTAAAAATTTGTCAAGGCATTTTCACTGAATTAAAATGAACCACTATTAATGCAGCTGCAGTGGGTGGTTCCAAAAGTAAATAGAAAGATGAGCATAAACTAAGCTGATACCAATAACTTCCTATAAGAAAGAGAAACTATTGTACTGATTAATCTACTAGTGAGACAGGTCTTAGCAAGATTATTTTCACTGTTCATTGAACCTCATAAAATATTTAGATGATCTCAGAACTTCAGCTGACAAACACACTGATGGCAATAAGAGGAGTTTTAGTGTGATACAATGATGCCAGAAATAAGAATGAAGTTCCTTTATCGATAGTGTTAGAAATTAGCTTCTTTGCATGAACCTAGGAATATAATTCAGCTTTTTCTATTCACATGCAAATGCACTGTTCCAAGTGCACAAAAGATATACCAAGGAAGAAATTAAAACATTATAGATTCTAATGCTAGGGTTATTACATGCCAACTAAGTTTTGTGCTATGCTTTGTTTCAGGTTCTGTGTGATATGACAGCTGTTTCTATTCAGATGATATTTTAAAGGAAACATTTTCTGTAATTTCAGCTGACTCATTCAAACTAGCAATACTCCATTTTAAAATACCATTGAGAAAATGCAAAGCATTTCTTCACTGAAGACAGCATTTACTGTTCTAATCTAATGCAAATGTTAGTTAGAATCAACAAGCCTGCACAAATGCCAATATCACTTGTCCCCCTTAAGATGATTTCACACCTAGCACAGCAACAGACACAATTTGCTGGAAAACACATTAAAAAGCAGTTTAAAATGTATTACTGTGTATTATCTCTACAGTAAATAACACAGTAGGTCCCAGATGGCTGTTCTAAACAAAGAAAAAACACAAAACCAGTCCCGAAACACAACAAGGTCTGTGATACATATTCAAGTGGGACTAATACTGCAATCTCTAACAGTGACACCACCCTGACCTGAATAAAAGTTTCTTTCCAGAAAGGGACAGCCAACAGGTTGTCAACTTAATGCATTTTCTTCTGAAGACAGAAATGTTAATTTAAGTAGTAAAACTACCTTTTCCAGCTACTCCTGGACAAGTCCCATCCCATTTCACTAAGCAGAAGTTAAATGTATGGACTGATAAGATTGAAGGATTATTTATGTGAAGATGAAGCAAGTGTAGAGGTCTCAGGGAAGGACACAATGCTGAGATCACTTTGCCTTGTCAGAAGTTGCTCAGATCATATCCCCAGACACTGCAACCTCCCCCGTGTCTGTGAGAAATGAAAGACAGGAAAGCTTATTGGCTAGGCAATACCAGAACAGTGTTTGAAGCACTGAGGGATGAGCCATATGGTAATAAGAAAATGGCAACCATTTAGGTGGCCATAGGAGGATCATTTGTTTTGTTAGCAGTGATCAAAACTAAAAGGGAAAAAGCAGGAAGACTGGGGAAAGCACCTGGTGCTGCCAATTGGAACAGCTGATGCCATAAAACAGGTTGGTGATTATGCAGATGTAATCCTTCATAAATCTGTCCTAGCATATGGTGAACCGCAGTATGAAGATGGCCAAAATACCAAAGCATACTTCCTATCAGGGGCTGCTGAAGGTATCTAAGAGCTACAAGAAGTATGACCAAACATGACTCTAAGACTGGTGAACACAAACATGCTTTCAAGATGAGGATGATGAAGGCCAGAACTATTGCTGTTGCCAGGTACCGTTGCTTTTGAGAAAGAAAAAAAGAAAAAAAGGAGGGGGAATAAAACGCACCAAAACCAAACTGGGGATCTAAATCCATGTTAAAACATGAGCCTGAGCACTGATGGGATTGTTTCCAGGGCTTTCACAGCCAGGTTGACCATTCTTGATGCGCATGGGGGTTTCTCACTGTTTGGACCTGGTTGAGAAACGTAAGTCAGAGCTGTGCAAAGCAAATACTGACATGCTGGAGCCCTGGTCCTTGCATTTAGCTAAGCTTCAGTACACCTCTCATCTGGGCACTCTCTGAGCCTTTTATTTTAACATGGCAACTCCTTCTTTTCCTTCCATCCCTCCTGCCTACCTATGGGAATGTGACCCCAGCTGCTAACCCTCAGCCTGGCATTGTGCACTGCTCTAGTCTCTCCTTCAATGAAATCACACAGAATGTATTCATCTTGAGGCTCAGGACAGGTGCTGCAGCAAGAATGGCAAACACAGCGGGGTCAATGGCAGGGAAAATGAGTCACCAGCATGCCTGGGAAGCCATGTCCTGGCTAGCCCCAGCACTGGCTCTTGCTTCATTTAGCAGCACGGATGCTGCATGTCACACTGTGAAATGCTGATCATGTTAATTAAACCAGCACTCTCCGACATATCAGTCAGTTACCAGCCAGCACTTACATGGCATTGAACTGAAGATACTCCTTGGGAAATCTTGCCTGGATGAAGTTTTGACATCGTTGGCTTCTACTTGTAATGTTTACCTAATACATTATGCATAATTGTGCTTCCTGAAAGCATCAGGCTTTGTGTTCTATCCTTTCTAGAATAAACAAAAGGCAGTGTACCCAACAGGAAAAAAATCTACTGTAAATTTTACTTACATATCCCCCAACTTTCTGCATAGAGCACATCATCATCAGTACGCACAGCAGATCGCATCCTGCAGGACACAGAAACACTCCCAAGGCTGTGTCAAATCCATCAGTGGTTTTGCTAATTGATAAAAGAATGTTTGAGGCCAGAAGCCAGTTCAGGTTCATGTCACGTCCCCCTCCCAGACGGCACTGAAATATTATGTTGATGCTGGAAGTAGCAACAACACGGTTCTCCTCAAAGACCTGTTGCCATCTGTTCCCAAACCACATCAGAAGGGGATGACAAGAGTCTTTAGCCCATCACCCTCTCATATGCTAAATGGAGAGACAGGAGGCAGCAGAGACATTCACATGCTGTCAACAACTTCAGCAATGGATTAATTGACACTGGCAGAAAGAAATGGGCTGATATAGACTGACTGGAGTGAAAATACTCAATATTTGGCCAATTCAAGAATATACAGTTTTTACAGAATTTTTCGTAAGAACATTTCATTCAGCTTTAATTACCACCAAATAGGTGAGATGGGTAGAGAAACAGAAGCAGAAAGGTAACGCTACACACACAACACAAGTATCGTGGTTTAGTGCAGATCCTAAAGCAGAACCCAGGACGTCAGGTTCTGTGTCTCTTGCTTCAAGCTGGGACACATAGATCCTTCCTCAAGTGAGCTCAGCGGCTCTAACACATTTCACAGGGAAACACAAATTCATCAAGGACTATTCTGCACTGAGAATGCAACTGTTTTATTCCATATTCTCATCATATTTGCTTCCAGGTCAGTTGAATTTTTTTGTCATATTTTCAGCTCTTATTAGAGTATAAAAGTTATAACTTGGCTCTAGTTTGAATTTATTTCTACTCTATTATAAATATTTATTAAGCAAAAGATACAAAGCAGTAAGAATGAAAAGAGGTATTATTAAAGTACAGGATAAATCATTATGTCAAAAAGCTTGCAAAAAGAATCAGGTATTGAATTACTCTCGGCATCTGTTTGTCGTCTGTGACAACAGAGTTCCTTGACAGTCCTGCATTTATAACAGGCACAAATTAAAGCAAGAAACACAAAGGCAATTTCTTCAGGTGTAAGGGAAGAAATGTTTATAACTTCAGATTATGGCTCGCCGAAAGCAGACAGACTCACTAGACTTTCAGTCACACGGCACTGAAAACTGATTACCAGAGCCATTACTAAACCGAACAGCGCCTGTTAAATTGAAAGCAAAAGCCAAAATGTAAAATCTTTATCCCATCTTATTAAATGGCTATTAAATAATAGAAATGCACCAGTAAGTATTTCAGAATGACATTTACAAGCAATAAAGCACAGAAGACAAGGCAGACAATTTTCTCCCAAGTGTATTACTGTAACACAGAAACAGTTTTTAGAAAGGTGCCAAGGGGCAACAGCAGGTCACTCCAAGGATTCTGGGTTTCTACCGTTTCTTACAGCTCTGCTTTATGTGGTTACTCTGCATACATGTTGCCCCTCCAGACAAGAGCAATCCATGTCCAGCCACAGATAAGATCACAAGTTTACAGCCAGCAAGGCAAAAGGTCACCAACCAGATTGTTTCTGTCGTCACTAAAATGACCATCCCCATGTCCAGCAGAGTGTCCGGAGGCAGAGCAGGCATGCCAGTGCTCCATCCTGCGCTCCCGCAGGAAACGCAAAGAGCACAATGTCCAGGGGATACTTAAGCAACCTGTAAGGAGGGACACCCTGGGCGAGCAGCACTGGGAAGCTCATCAAAGTGTGTCTCTGGCATTTTTTCCCACATGCAGCTATTCTGAGGTCAGTTTAGCCCAGCTCACACAGCCCGTGCCAAGGCTGCCTCCTCTGAGCCAGCTGCCCACCCCACTACCAGCACCTCCCGTGGGAGAGGAGAGGAGAGGAGAGGTGCACCAGCCCTGTTAGAAATGAGGACAGCTAGGGAAAAAAAAAAAAATAAAAAGCAGGTAGGCAGAGGATTGCAGGGGAGGGCAAAAAGCCTTCTCCACCAAAACAAGCCCAGAAGCAGAGACAACCAAGGCAGGAAAAGCAGCAGCTTCAGCAGTCAAAATTTTCTTCCCAGCACCTGTGCTCTGTACAGCACAGACCTCAGGAAGCCACTCAAAGTTATGTGTCTGAGAGGTACTGAGCGCTGTCCCCCATCCATTTAATCCCAGGTGCATCAAACTTACTTAACACAGGGCAAATTCTCTCAGCTAGGAAAGACTCCTCTGAGCAATGAAACATAAATCCCGAAACTCTTCTAAACACCTCGGCCATACGTTGTGTGGCGTTCCCCCTGCTGCTGTGGATGAACCTGCAGCAATGTATTTCTGTGCTCTGCAGAGTGTCTGGCTGCCGAAGGGCTTTGTCATCAGGCTTGTAGTGAATGGCTCTTGTTAAAACAATGGGATATTTTCCTTTGTATTAGTAGCAGAACTGATACAAAGGAATGCAAGAAACAATACAACAATACAACAATAAGTGAGAGAAGAAACAAGCTGATGTGCCTCAGCACCACGCAGGCTTCCTGGCCATTTGCAATTATTTTCATTTACATGATGTTTCCAGCTACAGCTGAGAGCGAGGAGAGCTCAAGGGTGTCATTGCTTTGTAAGCTAAAACAAGGCCCTTTTTGCTTTGCCTCTAGGTAGAAAGCCTCCCAGCTTTGCGTGATTTCTCTGGAATTGCTCCCTCACTTGACACCTCTCTAAAGACTGTATTTTCTAAGTGAGTAGCACAAGGAGTTTACTCGAGCATTCACATAGGGCTGAACCACTTCTCAGTCCATCTTGTCACAGACACAGTATGCGCTAACCTTGCTGGCATGAGGATTATCTGCAAAGGCTGGCATCTCTCTATGCCTTGTCTTCCACACAACTTTATCCAGTGCTAAAAAGCATTTCAGAACAGTAGGCTCATCACCCCACAGATCAACTTTCTGGAATAACACAATCCATTATTCTCACTGTTTCCTAATTCATATCTGTTTTCTGATTTCCTCCCCCTTCCCTCCTGTGCAGCCGCAGTGGGCAGTGTGACAGACACACTGATATGCCCACCCTCCAACCTGACACACGCTAACACTACAGTAGGATATTACCTCCACAGCAACACCAGGACCAACTGCCAGATACATTTCTCAAACTACCTCTTCCCCCAGACACTGATCGGGCCCAGCCCTGCCCTGAGGAAGCTGCAGGAATTCATGATGAGAGACATGATGAGGAAATAGCCTGGACCACCTCAGACTGCTGGTGCTGGGACTCCACAAAAGTGACACCTGGCCTCTGAGAACCAGCAGTATCTGACACCCAACGGATACTAAACAGATGCACAGTTATAGTGCCACAATGCCTTTCTTGGGCAACTTACTTCCAAGATATTTGGCACTTGGCTGATCTGTTTTCTTCACAGCTATGCAGCTCAGCTGCTTCATTTTCTTATTGGCCCCAATTCAATAAGATGCTTCATCATGTCAGGGCAGAGCTTGAAGTCATGTATGTGCTCACGGCACATGGCTCATGAAACCACGGCTGATGGTTTTAGCCCCATCAGCTCTGCCTTGGCTGCTGAGAGCAGCATGACAAGCTGGATGCAGTAGAGTTTAAACAATTTAGCAATTAATAAACCAAAAGACACTGTCAAATGTGTTCTGTATATAGATGTTTTCCACATATTATTGTTGCTGCCTTGTCTTGGAAGAAATGTGCGACAAGACAAGCATTATTTCCTTTTTCACCATGGCATAGCCATGATTTGATATTTGTATGAGCAAGCAACGCAAATACCTCATAAAAGCCTTTAATAGTGTAATTCAGCTACCAGTGGCAACAGTAATCAGCAGTTTGCTTCAGACACTGAGCAATCTGACAGCTTTATCTGATTGCATCTCAATATTTTGCTAAAAGCAGAGATTGCTGTAAACGGGTGGATTAAAAAAAGAGAAAGTATGATTGAACAGGTGTGTACAGGGGATGATCATTGTCACTATGAACTATTCATACTGTGCAAGAGAAAACAAATGGGAAGGGTGAAGAAAAATGGGCATCTTTAAATTTTCTCCCTGTTAAATGAATATCAATTGTATCCACTTCAAATGAATTATAAGTTCTGCCACTGAGCAGATTTATGTATGCTTTGAGATGGTACTGAATAATCTCATTAACAAAAATAGCTCAAACAGGATTTAAAAGAAATTCTGATTTAGGTACTGCTAACTATATTTTGGAAGTTTAGAGAATCGCATATATATGCTGGCTCTAACAGAGGTGTATATTTCAAAAATCAAGTCAACAAAGTCAAGAGTAGCATTATTTATTCATTCATACTTTTAAAAGGGGAAGTGCCCCAACTGAACAGTAAGTTGTTTCTCATTTAGTTATGCCTCCTCTGTATTTAGCAAGGCATAACCTTAAAATGTTTTCACAAAATATCTCCTGTGTTTTCCTAACCTAATGCTTCACCAGTTCTGTGACATCCCTTAACTGTAATTATATTTCCTCTGGAATTGCACCCTAAATAGAAATTGAACTATTCATGCTGCAAATTGAAATTCTTCAATGCGAAGCCATACAAATAACTTGCATTAGCATTAACCTGCTCCCAAAATTTGATAAGATCATTCCTGCTTCTCAGAAAGATGATACTAATTGCTGCTATTTTATCAAATCCAGGCAGACACATTCAAACCAACAAGTAAATGCTTGAATGAGCCAGAAAAATTTCCCTTTAACCTTTTGAATATGTGGATGACCTCATGTGAAGACCCACTAACCGTACAGCCACGGTCAGAGCCGCTGTCTATACAGGAGCTAAGGGAGTGAGGGGAGGCGGCATTTCACCCCTTGAAGTCAGGGTTTGTGGCACTATGCACTTAAACAACAAAACAAAAACTCTTTGGGGATTGTATAGCAACTGAGGAAGAAGCACCACAAGAACACTGTCACAAGCTTTGTTAGACCAAGGTCCAAACCACCCACAGACTTTCTTCAGCGGTGCTAAGTCATAACCCTGCTGCCCTGCTCCAGCCCTCTCTGAGCCTCCAACACGAGCTCCCCAGCTGCACATAGGGCAGCTTCCCAGGAATCCCCCGACCAGCACCTGCCCCAGCCTCTCCAGTAGCTTGGCCTTTATTAGATTAAAGCATACAGTTAATTACTATTTCACCCCTGCCGTTCATCTCTTCCCTCCCATAGCCTCCTTTACCGTCCCTTCCACTTGCCTGCTAGCTTGTGGCATTGTAACTTGTTAAGCCACCCTTTGGTTTAGGCTCAGACATTCCTCTTTATCCCAGCCTTTGGGAGAGCCAAGTGAAGCTGACAAGACAAGGCCTGAAAGTACAGCTACAATGGACATCAGTAGTAATAACTGGAGAAATACTATATTCCCTTGTTCATCTGGAAAAATGACTGTTGAATGTTAAGCAATTTTTTTTTTCCTAATTACTGATATCGGCAGCAGATCTTGCTGGTCAGATGATCGACTTATTGCCATGGTGTTAGGGCAGCAGCACACACACAGACAGGACATTGTGCTTCTGCACTTCCATGCCCACCTGAATTTCCACTGAGAAGATCTGATCCCCCATCCCACTGCATCTCTAAGTCAGAGTAAGGAGAATTCCCAATTTTTTGCTTGCTATGCTTAACATTAGAGTTGATTATCTGCTATATGAAATCATCATTCAATGAAATCAAAAGCTCTGATTTCAGTAGTGCCAGACTTTAATGTGCTGTGTGCAATATCCAGAGGAAACCACTTCTGCAGTAACGAAAACCAGAATATATTCTAGAGGAACCAGACCTGCAAGGGAAAGGAAGTAGGCTGCAGGATTAAGTACAAATTTTTCACCTCAAACTTCTAGAATTTCATTATGGAAGACTTTGGAATATTCACTTGGAGTAAAATGCATTACTTCTATGAACTAGAAGGGCTGGAATTAAATTATTTCAACAGAAAAATTGTATTAACATTTGTTCTTGAAATGCAGCATTATGATACCACATTTTGCACTGGGAACATTTCTACACGACTTTTTTTTTTTAATAATAATGCCAGTTTTCCTCCTACTGAACAGACTATAAATATCCTCAGGTAATTAGTAAGGGAGTCCAACTAATTAATTACTGCAGGCCTAGTTACACATTGTTATATTTGTTGAAGGGACACGGTCATGATAACATTCACTGATCAAATTCACGATATTCATCTACAGAAAGTGGTAGATTTACAACAGAACCAACTTCAGCATGAAAAAGAAAATTCAAGGAGACACCGACATGGCCTTACATCAGGGACGCTGTCTACTGCCTAAGCCAGGAGCAGAGCTGTCCTTCCATGAAACACCTTTCCTGGTCCTGGAAGAAGACACAGTAACCCCATAATGCCTTCTGAATAGCTCTCAACCACAGAGCTAGATAATTGGAGATTGTTTACATACCAATATAATCATGTTAATTGCATAAGTTCATGGTGTGCCTCTTAAAACCCAGTGACCCTTCTTCTAGCCTGTCCCAAGTGTGGAGCCAGGTCTTTCCTACTTTGTAAGGGACTCACTCGCAGGGTCAGCAGGGGAAGCCGGCTCCTGAAACTGGTCCCAGGCAGGCAAGTGAGGCAGCTGGCAGCTACGTCAGCTGAGGAAAGACAATTCATTTTGTGTTACCTTGTGAGGGGGGGGTTTAGTTGTTTGAATCAATAAACAGGGTCCTGAGGAAGAGGCTGAAAGTGGCACGAGCATGTTGTTTAATGCCTACCGCCTGCTTCCCCAGCAGCCTATGCTAATCATGCCCAGCACCATCTGAAAACTGAAATACACAGCTGCCTTCGTTATATTTATTAGCTAAAACAGCAGCCTGCAAAAAGATAATATAGAAGGAAAAAAATCTTACATCTTAACATTACTGCAGATAACTCTAGGAAAGAGAAGTATACTGTAGTTGCACAGACATTTTCAGGTTAGATTTGTGCTCTCTAATTAAGCAAAACATTAAGAACAAGAACAGAAGACAGTAGAAACAAGTGCCTGTGGAAGTCAGCTCATGCTACCTTTCCTGCCAGTTGTAAAGCTGAATTTTAATAGCCCGCTCTGGTATTCTCTTTGCTCCAGTTTCAAAAATCGCATTACAGGCAAAGACAGCGTAAGGTTAGCATCTTCAAGAGTCCTTTGCAGCTTGTTTTTCTAGAAACAGCACATGTGAATCTGATTGTGATCTGAATACTTGTGTTACTTTACATCAGCTGCTTATGCTAACAGGGGATAACAGAACATTTCCCTGTGGATTGGTGAGCCTAAACTCCACATGCTGTCTATGGACACTTCGCACCTGGTTTCCTTTGTGAGCCATTCCATATAAAGCCATGAGAGAAACAAGAGGGTGCTTTAAAAAAAAAAAAAAAATCTGCATAAATCCCTGTGCAGCTAACACTGGGAAACTTTGCTCATTGAAGTGCATTACTAATGCCATGTGGCAAGAGAAAAATATCTGAAACAGCCTTTACTGGGCTGAAGTATTCACATACTCAGAGATGGGAGGTATGAAAAGAGTACTTTTCATCTATAATTATGTTACATGGCTTAACATTTGAATGCAAGCTCTGGGAAGATAACTTCTCTAATGTAAAAGGAACTTACAGAGAGGGATCTGTGGGCAGCATCACTACATATCAGCCAGTATCCACCACTGCAGTGCTACCATCCTGCAGCAGAACAAAGATTAGCCATCATGCAAATCTGGTGTCTTAAACCTCCTATGGGATGTTCTCCACCTCAGCAAGATAATATATATTATTAAGAAAAGATGCTTCAACTTGAAAAAGCTGAAAACAACCAAAGAACAGGGGAACAATCCAAAGAGACTGGGTACGCATGCTCAAAAACCACCCAGATAACAGTCCTAAGACTGGTGCTAAAAATCATTGTGGGGAGAAGACGAGCATCTTTCCAGAAGCTGCCTGGGTTAAGTCACTCCGCAGCTACTAGCAACTGAGATGAAACTTTAATGGGGGACAGATTGTTCCCACCTACTTCTTAAGGGCAGCTCCTGGCCTAAATGGAGTGGACAAGCGCAGGTTGCTCTGAGGGCTGGAGAGCAGTCACAGCCTCCCGGCTCCCTCCGGTCACCCCAGGGAGCATGAGTCAGCGACCCAGTTTTTCAGACCTCTCCCCCCATCATTCCCTGTCCCGCTTCTGCCTCCAGCCCTCAGGCTAGGGCAGGAAAACGCAGTTTTGCCTGCTCTGCTGCTAAGTCTTGAACTGGTCTGAGAAACTCTACAGAGTTTTTGCACTTTCCATTGAAATTTCTGGGCTATTTGCTCAGTTTGCAAGAGTATGAGCAAAACGCACGAGCAATGTATGCTAGAGACTGTAGGAGAGTGTCACTCCGTTGTTAGCTGGGCTACTGATGGCTTGCACCAGCCATTTGGAGGATCCCGAGTTGCTAACGCACACTTAGAAAAGCCAAGACCTTAGCAACAAAACTTGGCATCCAACTACTACCACAGCACAAACAAGTAATCAAAAACACAGCACACAACTGATCCTAAGGACCGACCCAGCGCGATCCTGAGGACAGCCCAGAGCGTCCCCAGACTCCCATGCCTGACCTGCACCTGGTCCTCACCAGTCCCACACATACATGGGACAGAAACCAGCCCGTCAAGCTAAAGAGCAGAAATCACCAGGGACAAAGTTTGCCACCTCAATGCTCCAAGCAATTTTTTTCATGGTAAATTGTGTTTTAATACCAAAACATCTTTCTGCCATATAATTCTAACACACATTTCAGCCAGAGTAATGGCAGCCACGTCTTAAGAATAAAAAGAGCCATTATTATTGATCATAAAAAGAGTAGTATATAATTCAGCTATAGCACTTACTAGCCTCTTTTAATGGTGTATTATACAGTGTCTTTTTTTCTTTTTTATTAAAAGAAATAATTTTCATTGCTTATGGGTTTATGAAAGGATAAACAGGAATTGATTATTCAACATTTTCAGAGAATCCCATCATTGATAACAATGTTCTTCCAAAGAAGCAACCAAAAAGTTGCAACTAGTGAATTCAGTCTTTTACCTTTTTTCTTTGCCCAGCTTTCCAGCAGACAATATTATGGCTTTTTCCTTCTCTTAGTTAATTATTGCAGCCAGTCCACTGGAGAAGGGGATAGTATAGATTTTACTGAAAGTGCCATTAGACTATTTAACATGTACTCTATGACAAGTAATAATTTAAATCCACTTGAAGGTTGGTCTTTTCAATTTTCACATAAGTTAATTCAGTTGTGACAATAACATATGTAGAAATATGTTGCCAATGAACATTAACTACATTTTGTGCTCTATTATTTTGCATTTTACCAGGTTGTCAAGAAACAGATTTACAATAAAATGCAAAATATGAACCTTTCTGGTGTCCAAACATGTCTAGATGGTACAGTAGCTACCATTAGTAAGAAACTGTTCATAATTTACATTTATAAGGCTCAGTTGATAGCAACCAAGCCTAAATATGAATGCATATGCATCAAAAGCCCATTTTAGTTTTTTGTGCAGGAAGCACCATTTCTTTACTGACAACTCCTGGGTTTTAATGCATCCTATACTCCATAAAATGTGCGTTCTGAATTTCATGGGAAACCGCACTACAGGATAAGTGTATCAACCAGAATACATCATTGTAAATTATTCTTAAATCAGATAATACAACATTTTGGCTTCAGTCAGCAACAGCAAACAGGAAGAAGGATCACTAGAGCAGCATACTTCAAACACACAATACTGTGTCCCCGATGCCTGAAGGCTGCCTGGTCACCATGGGTCCTCAGACGAGTCAGCTCATTGCTGGATGCACCATGTTTCTGTGTCACTGGGAAAACATCACAGTTGGTTTGATTTTACTTTTTATTGGATTTGTGTTGATATACGGTGTTTTCTGTGCCTGAAACTCTTTGGCTTGTGCTCTGCTTCATTCCTACGAATGGTTTCCAGTTTGATTACAATCCCACTCCTCGAAATAATTTATATTAATTAGGAAATTAACCCATTACCAGTCCCTCAAACTACTATGATGACATATGACAACGTAGAGAAAGACACCAGACAATTTCATTATTTCGTTCACTACCTTTCATCTTCTAGAAACTCAAGGAAAGTTTCAACCAGGTCATAGGTAAGAATGCATTTTTGGCAAGGACTTTATTGCTTTTGTTTGTATCACAAAGTTATGACCACAACAATGATATGTGCTTAAGAAAACAGAACTGGGATCAGAAAGGGAGATACCTCTCAGATCAGGACCGAGCCTTTGGTGTAATTAATACTATTCAATTTTATATTACTACCCCAAAGAATAAAGTGTTTGTAAGGCAATAATTAGGTATTAGTATTTGTTTCCATGAAGCATCTGGGAATAGCACCAACATTACATCCGCTTTGAAATATCTAATGAAAACAAATACAACACAGCAGCAAATCACTTTTTCTTTAGATTAAGTGTGAATCAAACACATTTATTGGCTTTTGAGTCAAAATTAATGTGTACAGGGAAACGCCAGCAGTCCATTATTACAGGGTTCTACTGAAAGGAACAGAGCTACATAAAGGGTTTGTTCTGAAAATCTGAGAGATATACTGTATCAAAATAAGATGCTTGCCTGGAGTAACACTGGCTTTTACGATACAGAGCAGAAAGATGATTTAAAAGTTATCCTCAGTGACTGCATAAGCAGGTGATCAGGCAGAACACTGGTCCATGCTTCTTTTAGCAGGCCATGAGCTCACAACAAAGAACTGAACAGTAAGCTTGAGTATCGATTGCTGAACATGCACATGAGATACTGGTAAATACACTGCACAAATACAAGGACAGCCCAATGGTGCTTATGGAGCCAATTTATAAACAACCTTTGTTGGCTCTCTATTACTTCATTCTACATAATAAATCACTACTGTGCACCCCAACATCTGTGTCCAGGATTCCTCGAAGAGCATAGAGCAAACAAGTGTGGCAAGGACAGATCTACCCATACCAGTGAGAAAACATCTAGAGGTGTAGGTACAGGTGTCCAAAATGAACTATATTACTTTAAATATCTTTTGCCTACTTTTTGGAAGTCTTACAGGATTGCATCACTGTGAACTATTTTCTGAATCAATTCTTTCCCAGATACTTTCTCACTGTAAGGAGATGAGCTCAAGACAGCAGGCGGGTACAAGGAGAACAGTTCAGGGCAATATGACACATAACGTGCTCTGCAAGAAAAGAAATCAAAGTGTTTCACATAACACATCACAGCAGTCTCTCTGAAGGTCTGATCTTCCCATGTGCTAAAAAATCTCACTTCCCAAAGCCTACAGGACAGAACAACACTAATAACTCTATGTGGAGCCCTTAGCATTTAAAGAGCTGCAGGAAGGGAAAAATAAATCCAGCTCTCCTAAACACAGTCTCAAAGAGAAAAAGAGGGAAGAGAAGGGCCATACCTCATGTCAAACCTCAGCACAGTGAGGCAATATATCCAAGCATCTGGTGTCAGATGTGCTGATTAAGTGGATGAAAGATCCAGTATGGTGAGCTCTGACCAAGATCTGGCCGGTGGGTCAGATGGGGCACAAGAGCAGGTAAGCAGGAGCTGGCCCGGGGGGCCCAAGCTTTGTCTCATCTTCCACAGAAACAGGCATGGCCATCCCCAATTCAGAGGAAGAGGGAGAGCATGTTATTGCCGCTGGAAGCGGTTAGTCCTGGCACAGAAGAAACTGCAGGAAGAAAGAGTAAAGCAGCAGCCAACCTCCCAGTGTGCAGCTTCAGAGGTTCCTGCTAACAGTAAGAGTTCTGCAAGTTTTCCCTTATCCCACTGAACTGGGTTATTTGAGAAATGCTGCTCTTTGCTTCTTTGCCCAGCAGAAAATAACTACATTTGCTCTAACAGAGCACAACAAAACATTAACAAAATGTTACTAATCACTAGAGAAAAGTGTCCTCCAAAATTAGCTCTGCATAAACCAAAGGAAATTCTTGCTATGCATGAATGAGGCCCAGCTCGGGGGGGGACGACGACACACACACATATCTCCGCTCCCTAAACAAGTAAAGCTATTCCTCCTTTCTTAAGGAACGGGTTTTGGTTTCCTGCTTTTCCTGAACCCCTCCTTCCCTGCAAATGAATGCCCATGATAACTATTTAAGAACAGCTCTGCAGTAAAATCTTGCTGCCACCCTTCAGGTTTTCCTAACTTTGGAGTGCCGCAGCAACACTGCAGTGCACACAGGTACCTCTCACAGTTATGGGTCCCTCTGGAAATGACCGTGCCAGGCAAAGAGAGGGAAAAGGGACCAGGATTTATTACACGAACACAGCGTTTGCTTCTCTTCACTGACCTCCCCTTCAGTACATGCTATTTTCCTCTGAAAGTTCTGGCCCCTGCAGCATACAAAGCCCACACATAATGGGACCGGCACTTCCTGCAACCAAATACAGATAGGGTGGAGCAAGGCTACCCCAAAACCTCACTTCTAGCCAGAACCCTGCTGCACCTGGCTCCCTGATGTACCACCTGAGTTACCCCAACTGCCAGGCATGAAGGAGGGGCGCTGTGACCCTGCCCACCAACCTCTGTAGCCTGTCAGCCCCCCAGCATCCCTCTGGCCTCCATGTCCCAGTGAGAGGCACCCACAGAACAAGAAAGGGACATGAAGGAAGATAAAAAGGGACTTGGCCCACTTTGGTGTGATGGAGAGCTACAGCTGGTGGGTTTTCTTGCACCTTTGCTCAAAGCCAGACATGGCAATCACACACTTTTCAGGCTTGCTTGATACAGAGTACTTCTCAATGACACTCATCTCCAGGAACCCATGGATGAGATGTCCCAAACTCCACACGGATATTCTGAGCTAAACCACATGCAGCAACCACAAACTCTGACACATCTTCTTGATGATAAAATTTCACTCTGTATAAAGTCTTTATTTATCTTTCTGTTTAGAGATTTTACACATGGTTCAGACTCCAACAAACACTGTATAGCTGCCTTGTATTTCTCATGGCTGGTTCACACCCGAAGACCGGAATTTAGCTTTCAATTATTTGGTGTACAAAATCCCCCCCAACACTTTTGGGCTTATATCTGCCCCACAGCTTTCCTTGGCTGCAGGCTTGGGGAGAAATGAGACACAAAGAGCTCAAAGCATTTTGCCCACTGTGTTCTGTGTTTCCTTGCGACATCTCATCAACTGCTGCACAGGTTATATTGTCAAAGGCAGGTGGTCAAATTGGAGACATTAAAAATCTCCCAACTACAATTTCCTGAGAGTGTTCCTGAGCCACTTGAGACAACTGAAGTGAAATCTCAGATCAGACAGGGAAACCTCTAAATTCACCCAACTGGAAACTGTTTACACAGAGCTCTGCAAAAAGAGACCAGTAATGCTTCCCAGCTTTGTTCAAAGTCACAGTGATGCCCCCAGGCCTGTTTTATCCTTCAACTATTCTTTAATATGCTAAGAAGTTTTTCAGTTTTTCCACTTTCTTCTTGCCCTCATTGGGCTAAAAGAGGAAAACTGAATTTTTTTCTCGTGAGGATGTGCAAAGCTTGGCAGGGGGCGGGGGGGAAGGGGGGAGTTGAAGGAAATCAGAGGGCCAGATGTATTTCACCTCATTTGCCTCCCTAACAGATGGGCAGCTATTCTTCTACTCATGAATCTCCTGTCTCAACAAGGAAATACGAGCCAAAGCCCTGAGGGAAGCGGGCTTGAGGTTTTTCATATTTTTTGGTGAGCTCAGGTGGAAAGAAAATAAACTCCTTTCCCTATGCATTCAACCCGATTGCATTTAGCCACAGCATTTGATGCAAGGGCCCAGAAATACTTTCAAAAGTAAATGCTAAAATTAATCTTCTCTCACAGTGCACCAACACAGGATCACTCACCGATCCTGATGTAGATCTCTCTGGGATGGATGCCCTCTTCTCAAGAAGGCCCACCGCAGTCTATGCCAACAGCTCCATTCTGCCAGTTACTTATGAGTTATATTTTTTAATCTATATTTCCCCCATTTCTCAGACCGGGGTTGCAGGACACAGCAGAGGCCTTAATGAGCATTCAGGGAGAAGTAAACAGGACTCCTCTTCCCACAGCATCCATTACCCTCCTCCCCCTTACTGGGACAAAGACAGAGATATCAGAGAAGAGTCCTGTTTCCTGCCTGCCACAGCTAGGGAAAAGAAGAAGAGATAAGCTCACAAAGTCCTTTAGGCTGCAGGACCAGTCCTACTCATAAGTTCAGCCCTCCATCTGCCAGACTGGCTACAGGAACAGCCAATTGGACAAAGAAATTAAATTACCATGTTAAACCCTAACCACATATGTCTTTTCCACTTACATTTTGACTGTATAAAGACAGAAGTA
The DNA here is from genome assembly GCA_013398815.1 of Ibidorhyncha struthersii. Classification (NCBI taxonomy): domain Eukaryota; kingdom Metazoa; phylum Chordata; class Aves; order Charadriiformes; family Charadriidae; genus Ibidorhyncha; species Ibidorhyncha struthersii. Next base: position 71,601 of record VZSZ01006513.1, on the reverse strand, counting down.
AGGACCCTTACACTGAGAAATTATAAAGAATAGCTCTTCAATATTAAAAAAAAAAAGTCTTTCTCCAACCAGCGCTAGAAATTACAGTAGGTCAGGAGCTGTTGTTCATGCAAGTGCACAGTTCCTACCATCAGTGCTGCTATTAGACTGAAGGGAACAAACGTTACTCTTCTTCCAAAAAGATACAGGCCAAGGTCAAAGCTTATGTCATCACAAACGCAAAACATGAGAAGCCTACACATTGCTTTCAGCAAGAGTTCATTTCGCTGACATGCAGTTTTCTATTCATTTAGGACATTTCCGTCTAAGATTAAAAGCCAGAGGGTACACTCTGTGCTGACCTTCCTCCAACAATTAAAGAGAACACAAAATCTTCAGGCTTCAGAGGGAAAAAATTGATGCCAATTTAGTCTTAGATAACACAGCATCAATGAGCCCAATCGATATTGCACACAAGACAGTCAGCAATTTAGGCATCTTGTTACATGTCTTTTTTAGGGGGTATGCATACTAGCAAAAGAAAAAAATTTGCTATAAGGATCAAAGCATAGTAGAGAAAAGCTGATAATTGACTACAATTGCAGCTCAGGATTTTATTTCTGAAAAGATACTACCAGATCAATTTACAGCATTCTCCAAGACTCATTTCCTCCACCAAGATCTCAAGCAAGTATTCTTCATTTTTGGTTAGCTATTAATTGTACTGGAAACTTATTTATCCTGAAGGATAGCAAAGCCAGCACAAAAGAAGTTTATTGAATATTTTCATCTAAATAAAAAGCATGGTTCTCTTTGGGAGCAAAGCTATGTGGCTGCATTACATTATTCTAAAAGCCAAGTTCAACCGATCAGTTTTCCAAGACTGCGAAAAATAAAAGGGACAGAAATTGGAAGTACATTTTAGACCCTATAAATCTTTATAAATAAGGCAAATGCACATGATTACCCTGCATTAGAGGCATTTTACTTTATTATGTTTCAATTTCAGTAGATTTGGACTATTTTATTTCCTCTCCAGAAACAGAAGTTGTGATTCATCACAATTTATGTGCCTATTCTGACTGTTGCTTTGTGGCTGCCTGACCCCACCCGTGTTCAGCTGGAGGGTCAGCCCATTCCTAGAACTTGGCTTTTTTTTCTCTTTTATGCAGAGGGTCCCCAGTGTCAAGAAAATTCAGTGTCAAACCACAGAGGGAGCATCTGAAACAACTCTCCCTTTGCATCTCTGAGTGACCTTTTGTTGGCAAAATTTGCTGGCCGAATTTTCAAATGCTAGTTTTTCTGTTCTGAAAGTGCTGGCCTTCAGCAAATTTCTTTCTAACTAACGAAAAGTTATTGTACCAGGCCTTGAGCTACACTTTATTTTAAAATAAAACTTTTAAGTAAAGGTCTTTCACTGCCAGGCAGATGTGACAAACCCTTCTCAAAAGAACGATAACAGTAGCTATAATGAATGGCTGAAAATGACCTGTTTAACAAAGCGAATGCAGCAGCAATCCTAGTTCCCACAGTTGGAGATTGCCAGGATGAGATCTAATGCAGAACACAGGCACTGCAAACCAGGTACTCCAGTGTTAACCATTTAGACTCTTAGTTCCCAGGACTGAAACTCAAGCTTACAGTTAAGCCTCTAGGCAGGTGCTAATTCTACATGGTACTGTAAGCCTAAATGACTTCACCCACTCTGAATCCAAAGAAGATGCTTTCCTGAGAACAGGCACCTATAAACAGTTTTTGAAAGAAATGAGGTGTCTCAAAACATGGCCACAAGCACAGAAGATATTATCTGTCTCTGATATAATAGCAAATACCTCTACCTGCCAATGGTCTGTGTTGTACACGTCCTAACACCTCATGGCGTTCCAGCCCTCTCCGAGTTAGAACATTATTTAACTGGGCATACACAGACTGTTACTACTGTAAGCTCCTGCTCCTGGCTCTTCCGATGCTTGCTCTCTTCCTACTACTCTTAAATAGAAACAAGCTGGTGGTGGGAAAGAGACTAATTCTTTTTAGATATGTCTGCACAGCAGCAGCAGGATCTGGACACAAGTCACCCAGGTGACTAGTTGCATGTTGACGGCAAAGGACAGCCCAGACAAGACAAGATGGAATGTTTTACCTCATTCCCCCAGGAAATGAGAGGCTTTATCTCCAAGCTGGTGCTTTGGTGAAGTTAGGTGAATAACAGGAAAGTGCAATCCCCCAGAAATTAGATGTTGGCAAAACATAATGAACGGTGGCATAACTGGTGTACATGTTTCCCGGTTGCAGACCTCAGATGTTTAATAAGAATTCTGGTTGCATTATCTATACATGCAAGAATAGTTCATTTTTCAAACAGTCACTGCCAAGGAATTAAATTAGGAGAAGTTACTAATTCAGAGGCATTGAGGTTGTCTAGTAGAATAAACTGATACTTTCTTTCTACAAAGGTAATAACGACACAAACAAAAGGAAGGTTTCACTGAAGTACAGACCATGGCATATTAAGGAGCTAATTAACACCAAGCAACACAAATTTATAACCTCCATAAAAACAAACAAACAAACAAACCAAAAAAACCCACCGCACATGAGAGAAATATTTGTGATTGCCTACTTGAGAAGCAATTGAGAACTAGATTGCTAACATCAGACTCCCTCCATGCGTTTCAAGTAAACATTGATTGGAAATGTCAAAGAATCAAAATCTCATTAACGGGAATTTGCCCTCCATTGATCTGACCCTCTGTCCAGTCAGCAGAAGTGTTGGGTTGTGTTTCTGCAGTGGAGAAATACCATGAATGGATGGTTAAGCAAAAGAGCAAAACATATTAAAGCAGAGAGACAGACACGTTTTTACCCTCAGGCAATCCAACTGATCTATGATTATTTCATTACTAAAAATCTTATTATCCAAGCAGGTTTTGGGGTTTTCTTAGAGCTAGGAAGATGATTTATTAATCCTGTTACACAGTTCCCATCACACACTGAAGTGATATTGAGCCTGAGTCTGCTCCCACTCAGACAAGTCTCTGGAGTTGCCCTGGTATAAAACTGAAGTGAATATGAAGAGAATCAGGTGCTCAAATGACACCAGTCACGTACTCTCTTCTAGTGAGAATACTGTATGTGGTACTTCACCAACAGGCAAGTAGTTTGGGGCATTTAAAAGCACGGAGGCAGTCTTTAAGCGCTTCAAAAATAAACAGCAGCTCATGCAAATCCACGTAACTCACAGTATCACCTAATGCCAATGGAAAATGTCACTAGTTTTTTTTTCTAAAAAGAAACATATGTTGAATAGCCAATGAAAACTGCAGACTGCAGTTAAAACGAAAGTTTCAATCCCCCAAAACACATGAGTTAAATAATTTGCTGATACGAAAAAGAACTGAAGCATGGAGTTTCCCAGCTCTCAGCTTAGGCACAGCCCCAGTACTAGCTTTTGCAACCATGTACCACTCCCTCCTCTGCCTTAGGAAGTAATATCTTATTTTCTATACCACCCCCCCATTCCCCGGCTGATGGACTTGAGCCTCTCCAAAAGGCCCTGTTTGCTTCTGTTGAAAGGAGGCACCTGCACTGAAACTCGCTCTGACACTGCCTCTACCGCAGCTTCCCTGCATGCACCCAGGTGCTGCCTTTTTCCCACTGCAACACCATCCTCCTCATCCTGGCCCTTTTAGCACAATTCACGCTTTTCATCCTAGACCATCTCTCAAAAGCCTGCACAGCTACATTTCCTGCTAACCTTTTCTTATCCATTCCTCTGATCCAGAGTACCTTTCCTTCTAGGTTATCTTCTCCACCTTGTAAAACTATCTTATACAGCTTTTAGTGCACCGTGCATGCCTGAGCTGCTATTCTACTGGAATACCACCCAGATACCCCCACTCCAAGTTTCCTGACACTCGTGAACTGCAACTGCTGGAGGCAAAACCATTATTCACTGGGTTAGATGTGTCCATTTTCAGACTACTTTCAGCAAAATTTTGCTGCTCTTGTTTCCAATGTGCCTCCCCCATCTCCTTTGAGAGACCATGTTATCGTCTTACGTTTCCTAATTTTATCCCTAATTCCATCCTGAATAATTATTTCCTGCTTGGTACTCATACCCTTAAAATAGTTGTCTGATTATATCAGTCTAAGACCCTTCATTGTCACTTAGCTAAGTCATACCTCTCAGATTCTTCTTCCTTCCCGGTATGAACTATATTCCTAAATGGGTTTGTTTCTTAGATTGTCACTGTCTAGGAATGAATCCTACAGAAAGATTTTAATTGCAGGCTATGATACTGTTGTCCACCAAAAACTGTCTGACACTACTCCTAGTAGTTAAAAATGAGACAGGTGAAGAGTTTGCTCTTTTGTGTTCAGACAAAGCGAAGCAGACAAAGTTAAATGTCTATTTAATATTGTGCAATCTAAATTCATTATTTCCACAAAGGTAAGAGACAAAAAACATTTGCATTCTTGCTACCTGCTGCTCTCCAGAATTCCTGCTCGTGTTTGTTGTCAGGCACCAACTGACTGCTGGTCTTCGTTGTCCTTTTCCTTGGTTTGTCAGTGCCTCTTAAGTCAGACAGCTTGTAAAACATTAAAATGTATGCTAGTATATCAAAACTTTTACAGGAATAAATCAGAAAGCACACAGGGAGCGAGAAGGTAAAGCCTGCGCCCTCATCCCTAGAAACAGCAGTGCAGTCCCACCTTGCAGAAGACACTACAATGACACAACCAGGAGTCCAGCGACTTGCACAGTAACTTGACAACTGAATTTGTCACGGACTTCTTACCCAATCACAGACAAGTCCAAGAGATTTGTTGCAACTGAGTTTTCTAGTTATAAACAAAAGATAACAGGGCTTCCCTCTCTCATGAGGGTGTTGTGACTGTAACTACATCGATGATTACTAGGTGCTTAAAAAAACTATTGCAGTGGGCCAATATAAAACCTGAAAATAATGATACAATAAGGGGTAATATGCATAACCTATTCATTTTGAAAATGCGACCTTTTGTTGTCAATCCTTCTTAAGCTAGAGAGGGCAGATGTGGATTTTTCAATTTACAAGCCTGAAAATTGCAAATTGAAAAGAATTCACTTCTGCCCTCTACTGTGAGATAGCTAAAGTATGAGTGACAAGTAGACATGCTCTAAATATAACGACTTTAATTTCTTTTGAAAGCCATTTGCAAAAATTCCTTTTTTCTTCAATTCTTCTCCATAGTGAATCATTCTGGAGTAAAAGACAAGTTCTCGATAGTGATATGAAGATGATGAGTAGACCTGTGTTTCCATCAAACACATTCTTCGAATATGGTATTTTGTAACAAAGGAATCATTTAGTGATTTTGCAAGTCAATGAGCCAAAACAGAATAATTAATGTCAATGGTAGATGATGAACCCTTAGCAGTAGTAGGAAACTAATTGTCATTAACACACAGTACCACATCTAATGATTCTGGTTTAAAACAGCTCCTGTAAAGAAACTGCACAATCACAGGGAATTATTTGCATTCTCTACATGGCAAGAAACAATTGGTGACAAGACCTTTGTTCCAATGTATTTGATTTGTGACAGAACTAATGCTGTGGAATTGATGGCCAGCTGTTCCATTCCAAACACTGCTTTGTCTGATTTTTGAACTCACAAGCATTACTGCTTTTCAGGTTATGATTTAACACAGCTATATCGGAGAGCTGAGGTTTAAATACCATAGAAAATAGCAAACAGTCCTGCAATAATATTTTGCCCTTTAACAACTAGGATCCTATAGAACAATGCATATTTGCTCACAAATAATGGGAAATATTGTCTTGCCTTGGACTCTACCCTAATTAGTGTGATCTAAACTTAGCTATAAATCACACTTTAGTGTATAAACTGAGCTTTACTCAAAAGACATACTTAGAAACCACTGAAGCTGAAATTCTTGTGTGGAGGTAGAAGGTCCACATACTCTCCCCACCCTTCCCCACTCCATTGCCTATCCCACATTATGTCTTCCAAAACCAGCTTCTTTTTCAGTACTCCTACCAAGTATTCATGGTAAAGCATGAATGCACTCTCAGACATGTTATCCTACAATGGGATTCTACCCGCCTTTGGTCTGAATAGAGATAAAATGGAAACATCCTCCATGCTGCCAACTAGGTATGGAAATTCCTGTGGGTTCAGATACCGTTTGATTGTCTGCATATGGTAAGTCATTCTTTATTACAAGACTGTACACAGCACTGTGCAGAGATACCCAAGAGAGCTCTCAAAAGCCACAGTAGGTCCTAGAAGCAATACATCTATGTCAGCTCAATACACGGTGTCGAGCCAGGTACCATAAGAAATACCAGTATGTTCTTTCCCATACCACTGCTAGCACACGTGGGCATGTATTCAGTCAGATGGACCAAACCTACAGATATGTTACATTGTCAATGTAGCAAATTTCACTCAGCCGACATAAAGACCATATGGTGAAAAATACATAGTGAGGTAATGGCAAAATCCAGCTTTGGTGCTGCTGACATCAGAGAAAGCCAGCAAAGACAGGCCTTCATTTCCAAAGCACAGGGAAAAGGGAGTTTCCCACTCGTTCTTGCAAGGTGCAGGACACACAATACACGTTTGCTCAGTTACAGGCATCAGGCAGAGAGTAAAAGTTCACACGTACACCAAACGGTACATCATGCTACATTTAATAATTGTAAGTGCTGATGTCTCTAACGCATGTGTTTCTGAAAAAAAACAGCAGCTGCTTGACTGTAATTAAATGTAGGACTTTCAATAAACTGAAGAATGAGAAGTGCAAGGGCAGACAGAACAAATCTTTTGTAGGTCATTAGCAAGATCAAACACAAAACCTTCAGCATTTATGCACCTGGGGTTTGCAGTGAAAAATAACAGATTTTAGCAAATGGCAGCATTATCATTGTTAAGGTCAATTCTCAGAAAAGGACAACCTCGCACAAAGCCAGAGCATTTCCCAGGTAAGTGCTACACAGACCAGATTAATATAGTTGCAGTAAGACAGATGCTGACTGCTCCTCCACCCCCTTTCCACTCTTCACACCCCAGCTACTGTACGGGACAGGCAGGTCTCCCAGCCTTTGCTACAGGCAATTCCTAGGAGACCCCAGGTGATACAAGACAGCAGACTACAGCTTGCACCCCACAGGTGTCCCAGGGCCATGCAAACTGCATACTAAGCTCATGTTTTGCTTCCTTCTCTCAGCCAAGCTACATGGGACCCAATAGTAGCTCAACAGAAGTCCACAGAAGACAGATTCTGAATTCACACAGTGCTGCCCACCAGGACTTGGATGCAGTCAAGCAGCTGCCCCTCACAGCAGCAAGTGAGCCAGGAGCTGAGGGTGACACCACGCCACATAAGGCAGCAGCCTCCTCAACAAGGACAATCCCACAGTGCCAAGCAAGAAGAACAGAGCAGGTCCCTGATGGCAGCCAGTGATCACCAGAGGCAGGCCAGCAGGTCAAGCCAAGAAGTTGAGTCAGCAAGACGAGGTCAGGACCAGCAAGGTACCTGGCATGGCACAGGCATACCTATAGCATAGCTCAGGCAAGAGCCAAAGCCAAGGTGTTTGAGTGTACACACACCTCCTGAATCAAAAAGTTCCAGATGAGACTTCTGCCAGCTCTTTTCCCCACAGCTCTTCCGGGCAGTCAGAGGGTCAGAGCTGGCCTTGAGCAGCCAGACCCCCAGGCAAGGAGAAGACATGCAAAGCCTGTTGAGGTACTTAGGGCCCTGACAGCTCTCACCATTACGAAAGGAATTTCTCAATCATTTTCAAAGTAGAATGGCCAGTCTTAGTGCCTACCTTCAATTCCACCGCAGTTTGACTCAGTAACTGCCCAGCCTCACGGAGTACCATACAGAGCTCCTCAGCATCCAGTGCATCATTTAGCAGTCACCAAGGCCCATACTTCTTAAGGGTGTGAAAGAATTCCCATTTTCTATTATCAGCCTCACAAAATGGCAGGAGTCAGTAGTAATGAGTATGGAGCTCTGATCTCCAGGTAGGTGCCCAGTGCTATAGAAGTGCTCATGGCAGCTGTGCCCAAGGGGAACCTTGGGAACTCTCCTTCACTGACTTCTAATTTTGTGGTCCCATTGATCCCACACACCTTTGCATCTTTTAAGTGTCTCAACACACCTACACCCAAAGCATTCTCATTTTAAATTCTTAATCTTTCCAAAGAACAAATGCCTTCCCAATACATTCATGTTGCATTCAACTCATTAATCTCCCTACTTGTCAAGGGCACTCAGAATTGAGCAATAGCACCAAAAAATCCATCCTTTTGTCATGAACCGCCCCCTGGGATCAGCATAAACACCCACTCATAGCAAGAGGCCATATCAGTGTCCACAGAAAACAGACTTGTGCACTCACCACACACCTTCTAGTTCTAACCTTTCTCTCAGAATACAACAGGGAATTTGGCATAAGAGATGCCCTTTGTATATTCTATGCATTTGGGGGGAAAACTGCTCTATTTTCCTGTCGCTATTCATCTCCTTCTGTTCTTTGAAGTCTATAGAGGCAGTTAATCTTTCTTCAGTGGGAATTGTAGCAGTGTCTTATTTTTATGCTATCGATCACTGCAATGTCTACGTGGAACAGCTAATGTAACATAATTCAGTCATGAAAAGTATGAAGACTGTCAGTCAGGGAAGTCTCTAAATGTTTAGAGAGAAGCCTAGCCCCGCAAAAGTAAAACAAAAACAGTAAAGAAGGAAAACCAAGGAGGAAATACTAAGGGTTTTCACATATTTGTCCTAACTGCTTTCTAAACACCTTGCAAAAGGCCGGGAGAAGGGAAGCAATAAGTAACATGCAGGAAAAGCCTTGCTAACAAAACTGGCTCTTTCTGAGGCTACTTTCAACAGCAAATATGGTGGTGGTCTGGGATTCAGATGACAGAAGCTTTGCCATCACTACTATCTCCCAGATAGTCTTGAGCAAGTCCCTTTATCTCAATTCTTCCTCTCTTTCTTGCCTACTCTTCAATTTCAAAATGAAAGATTTCACACACAAAAAAAGCTTTGGGACCAAAGACTCATTCACTCCTGTTCATGTACTGCAGACTCAGTGGTAGCCCCAACAAGTCACCAGGACATATTTACTTAAAATATACGATAGTGGAGGAAATGAAAATTGAAGCTGTTACGACCACCAACATCTCTGTTCAGCTATAAAAGGAATACCCATTGTTCCTCATCTCCCACTGTCTCCATGAAGAACTCAAGAGAATAGCTGCCAAAGGGCAAGTCACCTCTCCCCTTGCTCGCCAAACTCAATTACTCACCTCCCTTGTGTGAGGCGTCACCTCAGTAATGCTTGGACAAGCATCGGCCATCCCTGGCATGAAGGCACTGCACAGGGCAGAGCTGCTGCTAATGCAAAATTGAGAGCAGCATCTACGCTACAGTCACTGCTGTGATAACAGCACCACGTATACAACATCTAGAGCATCGCTGCTTGTAGCTACACATCCAGCCACAGCACTATGGGAGACAGTGTAGCGTTAGTTTAAGCCTAGCTTCTATACATTTGCTGACAGTAAAGGAAAAAAAAAAAAATGACTGTAAAAGCATAGGGATTTAGGGCTTGTTTGAGGATTTATTTTTTTTTAATTCTTTTTTCCAATTCCTGGGTTCAAGAATAGCCTAAGAAATATTCTTTAAAATTGTTTCAAGACTGATGAAACCTGACAAGAGACTTTAAGTAAAGGAAATCCTTCAAAACTCTTGGAGTTTATCAAAGTCTGTGTACATTGCATTTGAAATCAATAATCCTTCACGACCTAGAGCATAAGTGCTTACCTCCTTTCTCACAGCAACAAAATCACATTTGGGAGGATGCTGTCTAGATCTTTCTAGCATAAGCAATAATAGCAGAACCATTAAGCAACTCCAGCTTTAGCACATGTTTACAAACAGAGTACATACCATAACTATTAACAAATAATACTGAATAGCCACCAGTGCTGGTAGAACTGGGTGTTCCACTTAAGGCCAAGAAGAGCCTATATTCATCTAACCATGCCTATGGAGCCATTCTTCTGCTTTCTTGCAACTCTTGAAAACTTGCTATCTTCCCCATCACTTTTGACAAAAAGAGGCATTTGAGGATCTCAAGTCCAGCCCTGGATGGTACAAGGTGAACCCTGAGGATTCCTTGTCAGAAGACCTCTACCGTTTCAATCAGGGTAAACATCTCCAGATGGGTTACTTCTGCTTAGTCAAGATGTGAAATTATTCTTGCTCTTTTTCCTTAAGTGATCCCACCAAATTGCATAGTGCCATACGAAAAAGTTGGTTCAACTGACCCTTAGGACACAGGTAAGACAACATCCAATTTAAGTTTTGCTAACATACTGCTTAGACTTAGATAATATAGTGCCCTAAAGTGCTGAAGAATTTATCAGCCCCAAAAATAATTTGCTAGAGGTGAACTGAGCTCACTTAACTGAGTGCCTCAGTTCACGTATCGGACACTAAAATCTTTGAGACAAAGTCCCACTGCATAAATACTGGATATCCAGGAATACACACCAGGCAATGCCTCCCACAGGTCTTTAGCTCAGTACCAGTGGGAATGAAAAGACAGTTTCTTTCCTCCTAATGAAACCATTTCTAGACACTTATTTCTGCATCAGGCGTGGACACAACTGTTTGCTTAAGTTTCTGCTATTTCTCTAACCGGCCAGCTCATTAATCCCCAGCTCTCCTTCCTACAGACCTAAGAAGCTGACTTGTCTGTCTCATCATTCCTTTCTCTGACAAATAAATGCTTTTAGAACGACCTCTTTGTTCAACAAATTTAGTAGAAAAATACAAGTAATGGAAAAAGTTTTGCTAATTTCCATAACACTATCGCTTCTCTCACAGTAAAATTCTGTAGGATATGAAAATAAATGCATTTTCCATTTCTTACTGCAGTAAGATTCTTTAAATCTAAAATGAAATGAAAGTGACCCAAATAAAGGTAAAAGTTTTTGCAGGGTTTTTACCTCTTATTTGACTGACTTACTTCTAGTAGCTTCCAGTCAAAGCTTTTACAAGTTTTCATGAAAGCAAGAATATAGATGAAGGCTAGGAAAGTCCCATCAGCTGAAATTTGCACTCACATGTAGGCATATTCAATTTCCAACTTCAGAAATCAATGACAACAGATACTAAAATTTACCTGACCAGGAAAATATGATTAAACAGAGTAACACTAGAATGTCCTAAAATACTTTTCAAGTAAACCAATTTCAAGTTGGTATCAGTTCAGGATTAAGATAGGAAGTGAAGTGACTACAAAGAGCAGGACGTTAGATCAAAGGTAATGATGCTCGACCTCTGGCTTCAAAACCATTTGAGAACATATTTGCATTACTACCAACAAGACGACCTACCATTTATTTGTCATTAGTTTCACCAAGTCATGAAAGAAATGATTGTATTAACTGTAACACATATTATTTAGTAGGAGCCTTGTGCATTTCTCTCGCAATAATTCATGCTTAAATTTATGGGAGGCATAAAATTCCTGTGGTAGAGTGCCTGTAAGTGAACTAATGTATCTTGTATGACAGTTATTGACAGCAAAGAGGACTCTTAACTTGCAATACGTCCTAGTTAATTGGTACCTTTGGTCTCAAAGAAGACACACTAAATAAACGGGTTTTAATAATTTCTCTTTGTTTGAAGTACACAGTGAAATTTACAGTGACCTCATTTGGACTTTATCATCAGCTTTTTATAACAGGTTCCTTCAATCCCCACTTGGTAGATTAGATTGGACCTTCAGAACTTAAAAAGTACCCTCTTCAAGCATCAAGAGAGTGGGGTCATTCCAAAATCACATTTTGGCAGATACCGAGTGTGGGTTGAAGGTGGCCTCTTTTCTGCATCTGCATACAGGAACATGAAGCTATACCAAGAATAAACAATTTGGTAATAAAAATATTGTCTTAGCAAAGGAACCTGTAAGAACAAACAAATAAAAAACACTGCTATGACTCGTTATACTATCAATATAGGCAAAAAGCAGGGGGGAGAATAGGGGAAGAGAGTGTAATATTTTTCTCCACTGGAGTTTTGCAAGTCTTTTTACTTGTAAATGTAAACACTCATAAATGGTGATCCTGAACAGTGTGTTACAGACTGCTGCGTTCTCCTGCCTACACGCATGTATGCTTTCAACTGCTTCCCTGCAGCCAGGGAAGACACTAGTTAAGCACATACAAAAGTCTTTGCAGGATCTGAACCTGGGATACTCAGTTTCAATAAGTGTAACTTAGTGTTCCCCATATATATCTAGCATCTCCCTTGGTACTTTAATGAAGAATTAAGACAGAGAACATGGAAGAGGGCAGAAACCAAGTGAAGGACAATGGCTGGAAGCTGGAGGTACAATATGCAGTTTGATACCTACAGCCACAACTTTTGTTTCTGCAGAAGTTGCGGAACAGGGTGTTCAGGCATTGGAGTCAGGAATAAAGTGGAACTTGGAGCAAGACTTGGAGAAGATGAACGTCCGGCCAGGGAGAATAGGCACGTCTCCCTGCAGGAGGGAATGGCAGGAAAAAGCATTCCTCTGGAGGAGAAATGGGCAGCAAAGGCTACAAATTCAGCCCTGGAAAATGCTGCCTCACTTCCTCCAACCCAACAAAGCGCATCCACAGAAGACTCCTTTTAGGTGTATTGATATTTTAGGGGAGTAAAAGTCATTTTGTGTTGATTTCATCACGAGTGTCACACACTTAAAGCCTCAAATGCAGTGACAAACTTCAGCACCCTACAGCAGCCACAAGGCAGGACAACTGAGCACAGTGCTGAGGCTAAAAGCAAAAGGAGCCCAGAGAGATGCCCAAGGCCTTGTTCATGTTCTCAGTGCTTAGCTGTGAGATCTAGAAAAAACAAACCACCCCAGCCCACAACTATTTGGACAATATAGGTATAAAGCAGTTTTTGGAGAGCTATGAGCTCCCCAAGGAAGAGCACTTTCTTCTGCTATAACTGCTCCTGTGCACATGCACAGCAATGCCACTGAGGGATGGGGTGAGAGCAACAGCCCCAACTGACAGAGCTACACCAGGAAAAACTAAAGTAAAAAAACCCCAAGCCTTAAAAAAGGATGTGGACTCTAGACCTTTCCTCACCTACTTCAACACAAGAGAAAAATGATAGCATGAAATAAAGAAGCCTCACATCATAAGCTCAAATCCCATCATGGACAAAGAACAGACAGGACAAGGACTGGTAGCCTCCTTCCCCCCAGGTAGCTTCCTTGAGGACTGGTGTGTTCTTCCCTTATTGTGGGCCACAGGGCTCCAACGCCTCAGGGGAGAGCGGGCAGATGACACCTCACACGGGAAATCTTAAAACTGGCAACAGAAGATGAAAGAAATGTTGACCTAATAAAGCCTCTCCCCCTGAGCTGGGTCTCACAGGGACTCAGGTAGATGTTAGAGACCACACAGTGTATCTGAAAAAGAACAAAATTTAAAATAACATAGCCTGGTATTTCTGCCAAAGACCAGAAAAGTAAACTGTTCTAAGTACAGAAAGAGCTCTTACTCGTTGAGCATCACTGTAACATATATTACTATACACTGCCTGCTATGGAAGGGTAAACAATATTTGATTTGGCATAAAATTGGGACAGTGGAGATACAAAACTTGAACCCACACAAAGCCCGTCACTCTCAGTTAAACCACCAAAATACTTATAATACACCTGAAGTGACAAAACCACTGTAAGTTGATGCTGCAGCCACACATCTGTGGTGCTTCTCAAAAGGTTGAAAATAGCTGCAACTTCTCTAAGTTGGATTTATTGTATTACAAACCATACTATATTAAAAGGTTATATAATACATTGGTACCCAAGGTTTGCAATTAAATGATTAATTCTTGCAGACTTTGGATTAATCTCTAATTAAACTAAAAGCAGTAATGTCCCCAGGCCATCTCTGTTCATAAACTGGTAGCCACGTTATGCATACCTGTTGTCATTTCATGAAAGTCACACCTGAGTCACTTTTTTTCTTCTCTGTACAATCTACACCGTGTATTAGAACTCTTCCTTTCTTTTAACTCATAAATGCTCTACAAACAGGTTGTAATTTTCAAGACCTCCCTTATTACATGTGTAACTGTTTGACAGTCTTTTGTGCCAATTAAAAGAAAAAAAACCCACAACTTTTCAAAAGGACTGAGTCACCTCTAGTGGGAATACCTCAGAAATCTATGTGAGTATCCACGGTGCTTTTGTCTTCTATGTTTTGTTCTTGTGAATAAGAATTAGTTCAACCAGATGTTTGTGAATAAGTGATTAAAATAGCATGCAATATCAGCAAATCAAATCACCAGGTTTTATTCACGAGAACATTTGCAAATACTTTATTGCTGTATTCATTCAACTCCAATCTGAGCTTCTTTGGCTCTACTGCTTTCTTCCAGCAGCCTCTCCAACTCTTGATAGCTTTTAACAGATTTGTTGAAGTTTCATTCCTGCTGCAAGTCTCTGTTACTCTTAGTATTAAATCTGGTTTTGTGTTAATTGCACATTTAACATACCAGCACAGTAATAGCTAAGAGAAGTTAGACTTGGGTTTTTTCCTTTTCTACTTAGCTTCACTGGAAAGCACTACCAAGGAGTAGAGAGGATTCACATCTTGAAAACAGCAAAGAAGAAAACAGTGTGCAAATATGAAAAAAGTAAAAATTCCCAATAAAATTAATTTACCCTTTAAGATCTGAGTCTGTGTTAAGTACTCCTGACCTTCTGTAGCAGAAGACTGAAAGTCCTGTCACCCAGTTTTAATTCTTCTTTTCCCTCAACTATATTTTTTCAAACAAACCTAACTTCAGAAACAAGGGGGGTGGACAACATTGTAAAAAACATTAGCCAAAATAAAACAGCAATGCCTTCATCTCTGTATGAATCATCTAACAGACGAAAACCAAGGACACTGATTAGGCTTTTTGTGATGGGAAGCAGGATGAATGTTCTGCAGGTTACAGCTAATGAGGATACAATTTCACAATAGGTCTACTCTTTCCTGAGCACCTGAGTAATATAGGTCAGGTGTTCAATTGGGGGGGGGGGGGTAACTTTCTAGCATAACAACTCAATTAAATAACATAGGACAGTGCCTGTGTAATGCTGCAGTGCAGTAGGCAGTGTCGCAAAATTCACTTTCTTATTTGTGTGACAAACGGCTCTCGTTTCTGTCCCCGAGGACAAATGACTCACCAGCCTTATAGCTTCTGAAAAGCAGTTTGTGCTCTGCTATCCTCACCCTCTGTTACTACTTTGTTTTCTTTAGGCTTTAACTGTTATCCACACTAAGCCTCCAGGAGTAACATAAGGTAGTAGGTTTTTGTTACTCCTTTAGCTTTTTACATCCCTGCTGCTCAAGGGGGTTGTTTGTTTGTTTCTAAAAAAAAAAAACCCACAACAAACTATGTCTTCCAAGCCACAGCAGAAGCAAAACAGTAATAGCACTTTTGTAACACTAGGGGGTTTTAGGGTACCAGATGTGATGCAGCATTCTGGGGAGGGATTTATACAAGAAGAGAGCGCCAGGGAAATGGGAACGATGGCTGGAGCAAGGCTGACAGCCTGGTGTTTTACATCAGCATTTTCTACAAGAGCATACTCCAAAGAAGAGTAGAAGGGTAAGACAACACAGGAAAGAGCGAGGGAAAAATCTGAGATTGTTTTCTTCCTAGTACAGACCCCCAAGGTGTTGATGGAGTATTTTCAACCAGAATCCTGCTTGCAGCCTATTTGCAATAACAGTGCACTACAAGACCACAGGAGCAGCTCTTAATGAATTAGATGCTTCCAAGGTGCTGTATCTCAAATGACATAACATGTCAAGGTCTCCTGAGTACTGTTTATTCTTTAAAAGGCAATTTTATAAAGATTTTCTTTGCAGTTTAAGGTTCAGAAACACTGGAAACTGATGATTTGTAACCAAAATGAAATCCATGTCTCCTATTGATTTTGTTTTAGTTACTTGGAAACAATATTGATTCCCAAGAGATGCATCTAAACACCAAGTCTGAGGCCTAAAGAATTTCCATACCATTGATTAATAGATGCTATCTATCACTTTCACTTTTAATGAGACATTTTTCTCTTCCATGAGCTACTGTATTCTATCGGAAGGTCAAATGTGGATTCTGTAGATGAGAGAAACATCAGTGCGCACGCCCAGCCTCAACTGCAGAACAGCTGATTTCTTTGCTGCTTTAATTAAATCATGAACAATTGTTTTCCCTCCTCTTCCCCAAAAGTTATTTTATTAGTGTGCTTTGTTCTTTTGATAGTCAGTTCTGTTGATATTTAACCTATGCTTTGGTTGGATGTTCTTTAAAATTAAGACTGCTTTTGCCCTGTGGTTTTATAGGACACAATAGAAACCTGATTCATGACCAGGTCAGTGCATTACAAATAATAATGATCCTCATTAAAGAAATCCCCATTACTCTTTGAGGCATCTTTCCTCTGGGCCAAATGCCATTATCTGTGCAATGCTCTTAAACAAAACCAGCAAAACTAGAAGTGACAGTCAATACAAAGCCATTCATAAAGAAAGCTGATTTGCAACGATATTCGCCAACCCACTGGGACATACATATCACTAGGAATTCAGCAAGTGATACAAGTGCTTATTATACATTCAGCTTGGTAAACGATGAGAAAATTTCCTCCAGGCCTCAGAGAGAATAGATTTAAATAAATCCTTATGGATTAACAATACTTCCAGTAGTACTTGGCAGCATGCAGACAGAATACACAAGTTACCACAATTGGAAGGTTGAAAAATAGGTAATTTGCATCCACAGAAGTTTGAGGTAAGAGGGTAGCAGGGCATCATCAGCCAGTGGCAAACCCACAGACAGGAGCAGCAAAGTCCTAATCCAAAACCACTGAAAGGAGAACCAGGTTGAAATAATAATTCAGGTTGAAATGGCCCCTGGGAGGTCTCTAACTCAAGCACCTGCTGCCTCTTGCCCTTCCATGGAGTGCCTCCAAGGAGAGCTTGTCTCAACCCCGCCCCGTGCCATCCCTTTGGCTGAATTTAGATCCTCCCTCTATTCCAGTCCCCTGGGCTGCCAACACGTCTCAGCAGACCCTTGCTCTACCCAGTGCCCAACCGATGGCTATTCCCAGAGCACCCCCACAGAAAGCAGTGACACCAGTAAACATCAGTTCTGCTGCACAGGAGAGCACTTGGGCATCTGCTTAATTTTATATGCATAAATGTGCTGGGTTTGGCAGTGTTAAGTTGATGGTTGGACTTGATTATCTTAAAGGTCCCTTCCAACCTAGACAATTCTATGATAAATACCCTGGTTTAGGAGAGCAGGGCAATCTGATGCTCCGGAGCTGAGCAAATCATGACTGGAATTTGGTGATCTAATGACTAGCACTTACTAATCCAAGTAACCCCCACCCCAACAATTAATAAGAGAAGCTGGTTTTATTTAAAATACTTCAAATCTAAAATATGCATTTTTCTTTAAAAATAGACATTTCAATATATTATGAAAATATTCATCAATGCCTAAAGTTATTGGGCTTCTACTGAAGCATAGTAAATTAACAAATTAAATGGTAATATTCAAGCACTACATGCTATTGACAAAGTTTATGGAAAAAAAAAAAAAAATGGGGTAAAGGAGTCACTAAGCACCTGAGCTTGACTCTGGTATATAATAGCCTTGACACTTTAGCTCTCTCTCTAATAGATTCCAGTCTCTTTACCTTCCTGCCCCCCTAGTCTAGTTCAGTTTAATACGTAATTCTTTCAGTGTAAAACAGCAGCCAGGATTTGCGTATTCAGAAATTTCTTTCCTTTCTGTAATCTATTAATAAAAACTAAGTTTGAGAATGCAAAAACTACAAAAAGATTTTTTTGACCAGAAGTCATCAGTTCAATTCACCAAGTGCTGATAATACTGTCTTTAATAAATCAGCATTAGATGACACATTAAAGGAAAATAAGAAATATATTTTGACTACGTTTTGCTTTATTATTCAGTATATTTAATGTTATTTTAAAGTCCCAGCTTTCCGCATAAGTTTAATTCCAGTTTCTATTCAAAAGCCAGATCAAATCTTAGTCACAATGAATCTAGTAAACAAATTATTTGGGCCTGTTTAGCAAAACCAACTTAAAATTAAGGAGCCAACCTAACGCGTGTTAGAGCTATGCATCTGTTCATGTGATATAGTAGATACATCATTAAACTCCAAGACAAAGCACCAAATTTTGGATAATTACTTGACTTCATGGAAAATCCATATTCTAATGCTTACTAGTTAATGAGAACAAACCTCCTTTCAGAAAAATGACCTTTGAAAGTATAAATAGGAAACAAAAATAATACTGATGGCAATACAGCAAAGTTTTTTATTGCTGTTTTAGATCACCCATTTCCACTGACATTTTCCAGACCTACCTGACAAGCACTGAAATGCACCGGTACAATCTTCCCAAACCAACACTCCCCTCCCCACTGGCTGTAATGAGTTCTGGATTAGGCCCTCCCTACATTAATGTGTCAAAGAAGCAGACGTGAGGCAGAGGTGGAAGAGCTATGTGAGGTCCACGCCAAGATCCCCGCACGTGCACAGCCCACCTCCTTTCCGAGCAAAGCCAGCACTCATGCTCACAGTCTGTCTGAGCCTTCCCAAAACACAGTGCAGAACTGCAATGAGCTTTTCAGCCTTCCCATACTCCGGGCGCAACAGTGAAATCAGCCAAAGTACTGCCACATGTCACCTATAATAAATGCATCTGTAGTAAATGGCAGCCAACAGTA
Organism: Ibidorhyncha struthersii; assembly: GCA_013398815.1. Taxonomy (NCBI): domain Eukaryota; kingdom Metazoa; phylum Chordata; class Aves; order Charadriiformes; family Charadriidae; genus Ibidorhyncha; species Ibidorhyncha struthersii. Next base: position 52,757 of record VZSZ01006513.1, on the reverse strand, counting down.
ACTCTCTCAATCTATCCACTAGTATTTAGGGAGCAGAGGATGAAATGCTGACCAGATATAGCATGCTGCACAGGATCCGTTTTATTGCTGAAAAATTTGGCACTTCCTTATCACGTCATAAATCAGCACGGAGAGAATAAGCACATACATTTTCCAAACAGTATATTAAATCAATTGTCACCAAGAAAATAAAAAGTGTGGTAGCGACATGAACGATCGTATCCTGCCTGGAAGACGGAATATAAGCAGTTTCTTTAATTGTATTTTGGCAGTTCCATTCACACTGATATAATCAGGTTGCATCCGCAATTCTATCATGATCTCCCTATAGAGATTTACAACCCACATCAAGAAAGGCTTCCCAGGATCAAAACTTTTGGGGTCCATATTCTCAATGTGCAAGCAGGCAGGTTGGTAAGAAACATTGGATGTGCAAAAACCCAGGCGAAAACATGACTACACCTGTTTGGTTTTTTCTTGTGCAGTTCTTTTACAGCACTACAGACGCAGGGAAATAGCTGGAAAGAGAAAATCATTAACTGGAACAGCAGCAGCTAATCCATCTGCAAACGTCTGTGCGCTCGCGCTCCCACTCCCGCAGCCACAGGGAAGCGGGGCTCCACCACGCCAGCTGAGGCCCAATTAAGAGCTCCTGGTCCCAGGTGTTTGTAGGTGAGCACTTCACTAACAGCAGCCCAGACTAATCCAATTACTCAAAAACTCTTAGGGTGGGAACGATCACAAATATTTTTAGAATGGTTATTATGGTTTTAGGGTAACTGTTAATCTAAATAAGGTCCACAGATCAAAACAAATGGTTTTGTAGGCACTGGTGTTAAAAAATAAGTGCTTTAATGAAATTCTCCTTGAAAGCAGTTTACCTTTAAAAGCTAATTCTTACAGTTCTCCCTCACTTCTTCCACTTGCCTACATACCCCAGGGTTTCTACTGCCACAACCTACAGTCTCAAGGTCCAGATCCACCAAGATATGGGGCCAGATTCAAAAAGCAACAGTTATAATGTACTCGACGAAAGCCAGCTGGATAAATACCAGCTACCAAAAACAATGAAGTTTCCCTGTTATGTACAGGCACATTAGACAAGTTGCCCTTAAAGAACAAAATGCTAATGTTAGCCTCCATGACAGATGAAGTGGCTGAGCTTAGCCAACCAAAAATCATCATGTGCTACTAGAAAGGTAATTAAAACTGAAGTTCCATCTCTGTATTGTGGAAGCCTGCAATTAAGGAAGCCACCTGCATTCCAGGCACACATATTTGGATGAAAAACGGAATAAACAAGGTAAAATAAAAAGAAATTATATGTTCTTGCATACTGTTTCAAGATACAAATATTCAAAATCTATCCTCTCAAAGCACATAAAGAGCAAAAATGTATAGGATAGAAAGCCTGTTTCAGAGCAGCAACTACCCAGTTTTTAGATAAACAGTGCTTTCAAAAGTGCTGAGAGAACATCAGTGGCATGATCTTTAATTTTCCCACAAATCCAAAAACTCAAACAAAACTGCTAAGCCACCTACATTGCTGTTGTGACAGTGTATAGTTGTTTCCATGGATATATTAATGTGGATAGATATTACTAAGCTGAGTTTCACTTCAGAGTTCCATTGCTAACCAGACGGCTTCAACATTTATATAAAAAAAAAATCACATTATGTATGTATGTATGTACATCTTTATTATGTATGTATAAATGTATGGTATCATGTTCTGCTACCTACCACACAGCTTGTGTTTTGGCAAAAATAAGAAATACAGAAAGGACAAGAAACATTAGGTATCTACAAAGGCTACAAAGGTCACTATTAAACAGTTCCCAGCCTGGCATTCTCATTTGTCATTAACTGCAGAGGGACAGCCTGGTACCCTACCAACCTCGTCTTTTTGTAGTGAAACAGTAAGAAGTTTCAGTCTCAACCATTCAAAACTTTGGCAGAGTGAAGAAAGGAGAACAGACACAGTTAATGTCCAGTTAGCTTCCCTGTACCATGGGTGTTAGAATGCTGAGAAAACAGCTGTAATTTCCCTTTTAAAAAGGGTGAGATATTTATGACAGTCTTTTTCCTCATGTCTGGAAAGAGTACTTCATCTGACGTTGAATGGTACAAACAGCTTTCATTTGCTTAAAGGATAGTTGTTGAAGTTAGATCTCCTCTCCCCATGTTATTTATTGTAGGTATAGCTGTAAATCCCAGATTTTCCAACGTAAAACCTTGTAAGACTTTGTTTATGCTTCTGACCTTCCTTGGAAGGTGGTCATTAACAAAACACACACAGACATTAAATGTGAAGTTTATCTCTAAAAGGTTTGCCAAAGTATATTGGCAGCCCTATCCTCATATCAGGCTTTTTGTAGAGTGCGCATCATAGCAAACTAAACTTTAGACATCTTTATGAGCATGACACCGTATTTCTCTTAGCATTCAATATGTGAGGCCAAATTGTAATACTGAGGAAGACATACAGAACAGCTACAGGCCAAAAGCCAAGAACATTTCAATGAATGTAAACACAAATTAAAAGCACTCAGGTAATTTTGAAGAGCAGGGGAGTAAGGACCGACAGTAGCAGAGAGCCATGTTGCATGCAGTCACAGGCACAAGGTGTGGATAAAGAGAAAGAGAGGAGGGAGGAGAGAGGTGTTTAGAGCAGTCCCAGCAACCTCCTTTACCAACAGGGCCATCCTTCTCTGGAGAACACCACAGGGGATGCCAGCGCTTGCAAACTAGAGGCAGTTATTAACTGCCCTTAGAAAATGAGAAGCAGAAAAAGCAAAGTAGACGCCTTCCTGTTTGCCACATTTAATAACACACCTTATTATTTTTACACTTTTTTTAACCTTTGTTCTACTAGAAGAATTTTGGTTTTGCAAGCAACATTATCTCTGTATAGCCTGGCACTTGTTAGTGTGTCCCAGGCCATCTGGTGATCCATCAAACCAAGATACAGGAACCACTTTTCAGTAACCTGCTCCCAAATTATCCACAACACCCAAAAATGAGAGGGTGCACTTCTTAAACTTCACACATCCATCTGAGAGCCATAAGACACAACCTGGGAGGCAGAATCATAGTTTAAGGGCTGGTGCCAGACAGGGAAACACCTACACAAAGAGGGGAAGATGGATGTTTGGGCCAGGATGTCCCTCCAAAGCTTTGCAACTGCACCGTGCAGGCTGCTCTGTTCACGGTAAAGTCAGAGCAATAAAATCAGATGCAGCAAAAACCACTTAATCCTTCCAAGCATCCAAGCACTCGGGTCCAGCTTGCTCGACACGTGTCTGGAGAGAGAGTCCTGCACCACCAACGCTTCTCCCTGCTTCCACCCAAGGCCTCCGCTGGGCACAAGTTGTGCTGTGACACTGAACTGGGCCACATTTGTTTGTGAGTGCAGCTCCCATCTAAAGAAATAAGCCTTTCCAAGGAATATGAGGATATCCATAATGCCGTTTCTCTGCTTACAGAGAAAAAACATTAAAGATGCTCTGAAGAAAGGTCTTCACATATAAGCTCTTCCTTGAAGCATTCTGCAGTGCCTATAGCTCTAATGCAAGTCTGAAGTCTGTAGTTTCCCACTGACTTTGATGGGAAAAAAAAAATATAGCCATCAGAGTTTTTAAAAGAGCACCAGTAAATGCAGCTATTGCTGCATTACAGTACTAGTAAACAAAATCATTACCTGTAATTCATCCATCTCCAACTTCCCTTGGAGAACTACAGATCTGTGACAGAAAAAGAACATTATCATCCTTTTTATCCCAGATCCTGGGAGAAGGAAATATGCCAGAAAAAGACAACAAGACATCGATTTCCACTGGAAGAATGAAAGAATGACTTATCAGATAGCTCCTCTGAATAAAAAGTTCACATTCACAGTAAAGGGGAGAAATCCTACCCTGGGCTTAGGTGTTACACAGGGAGGAAAAAAAAGGGTTCGCAGAGATCCTTAATAAACTGATGAGATACATCAGAGAAATACAAAATCCCAATCAAAGGTTTAAGTGAAAACAATTTTGGGAAAGGACTTCATGTTGTTTAAGGACTTCCGTTTGACTTTTAAATGCTTTCACACGTTTAAATACCCAAAAAGCCCCAGGGACTCGTCAAGATAAAACCTCCAAAATTTCCTTTTGCAGAACAGCAACATGCTTGAGGTGCTTGGCACTACAATGTAATTCGAACACAGCACCTGTTTCCACCTGCACAAAGCAGAGCTCTCGACAGACACTAAAGAGCGATGGATTTCATAGAAATGAAGTATGAGAAAGGAGACATGTAAATATTGCTAGAATAACATCTCATCGTTTTTGTCTTCCTAAACCGCGCTCTGACATGATGGATGTGCTGCTGACACCCAGTGTTATATTGGTTGCCACTTTTAAAGATCATGTTTTAAATCCAAAGTGCAGAAGCAGCTACATTGTAGGCGCTAATAAATAAAGGGCTTTTTGGCAGCTATGGAAAGGGGACAAGTTAGACACATACTGCCAAGTTAAATTAAACACAAAATTCGGGGTTCATAACAAGTTTTAACAAAAGCTAAAACAACCAAAAAGTTTCCAGGATATTATTTCTTTTCATTTTAATGAAATCAAAGAATGACCACTTCTCAACATGTAACTCCTGGATCTCTAGTCCACCAAGGACATCAATAAAAGTGGTGCTGAGCTAACAAGCCACTAACTTTTATATACAGCTGGTATTGAGGACAGGCTGGGTGTACCGTGGCATTTACCACAGACGGAATAAACCAAAGCTTCAAGATTTCCACAGAAATACCCCACATTCCTATCTCAATTGCTATGTACAGTCATCATATTGTCACCGCTCTGGGCCAGATGCGAAGGCATTTTGCAGGTACTGGATTCCAAATGCCATAAACACATCCCAATTAACACTGCATTTCTGCATTACATCAATTTACCATCCATGCTCAAAAGTTAATTGAATGTAGTTTATATCTGAGGAGAGGAAGAGCGAGGGAGGAGGAAGAATGCCTGAGTACTTCCTAGGGTTATATATTTATACCAAAAATGGGAAGGCTTTGGAAAGCCTGTTCTGTTGAACAATATTTTGTGATAGCACGCATTTGACAGGAAGAACATTCAGATACTTATCTAGCAATAGTTGTGGGTTGTTTAGATGGATGGAAAATAAAAAGAGCATGAGTCAAGGCCATAAACCTTCTGATTTATAAAGAGATGTCACTGTATTAGTAAGGAGGCGATTCAGTCAATATCCAGGAAGCTTTGAAGTAAATGTGACTTACAACTAAATAAGAACAGGTTGTGAAATTTTATATACTCTGCCACTGAAAAGTCATACTACAAAGCATCCATTCTTATAAATGACCTGAAATTCACAATAATTTCTGAATAGTTATTTCAGAGATGGATTGCAAATGCATTTTACTAAATACTAGTATCTTTGCTTATTCTTCATCCAGTAAACATGCATTTCATTTTTCTTCCTCAGCAACAATAACTCTGTCAGTACCGAGGAACAACGCAGAGTGCTTGCTGCACACAGCTCGGGGAGAGCAGCAGCCGGGCTCACGGGATGGGTACGACAGAACACAGACACACAAATAAGGAAAGCAAACACTCTTATCGTGAGCAGAAGCTTTGTAAAGCTTTAAGATTCACGAAAGCACAGGGGCACCTCAACACGTGTAGTTAAGCTGTAACAACATGATTTCACATGATTATCCCTCATCACTGGAACCTTCCTGAATTCCTTGCAGCATGCAAGGTTTCCTGATACCTTTCAATTAACCCACGTTCTTAATCTCACGTCGCTAGAGTAAAGGAGAATTGGTGACAGCAACACTTGCTGCCCCTGCGCTCCCCTTTTATCTCTCCACATTCTCTGCCACACAGCAAGGGCAGGCAGAGCCGTACACGCTGCAGGAGCTGCAGCAGCCACCACCAGTGTGGCTTCCCGGGGCCTGACCCTGTCTCTGCTGTGATAGTGACATGCTGGGGCTGAAAATGCAAAGGCTGGCACGTCTCCTGGAGCCCAGAGGCTCCCTGCACCATGCCAGTACAGCACAGCAGCTCTGGGCTGCACCATGCTTCGCCCCTTACATGGGACTTCATGCCTCGAGAAGGACCTGCAGCAAATTAAGAATGAGCATCACCTCCATAACACAAGCCATAGCTACAACTGGAATTAATTCTCTTGGGATCTCGTAGGTAACACAGCATTAGCCACAGATATTAATGCAATTCATGTTCTTGGGAATCTCATCCCACTTCTCCAAGTTAACATATTTCTACTTTACAGACAGCAACATCAGCTTTGCAATACATCTCCAAAGGAGTTATACAAATGTGCCTGCTACTCTCTTTTAGCAGTGCCAATCCATGGCTTTGTGGCAAAAAAGGATGTTGAAGATCCAGCCAGACATCAACAGTTATGGAGCTGCTTGTAATTTGTGTTAAACAGAAGTTGCAGCAGTACGACGTGACAGACAGACCCCAGAGGCAGCATAGGAGGTGCAGGTTCTGCGCCTGCATCTGCTGCTGGCCTGTTGGGTGACCTTGAGCTAGTCCGTTCACTTCAGCATGGTGTCTATAAAGCTGAGCCAATACACCTGACCTCCCTAGAGATGGGATTCAAGCTCTACTGATTAAAAGCTCTGTGCAAGAGCACGGGGGTATTGTGTTATTACTGCACAGATACATTAGTTCTGTTCTATAGGGATCAGTTTACAACACAGAGAAAAATAACTGAAGCTAGCCCTAGTGAAGGGACACTTTCAGAACAGTTATAGAAAAAATGCCAGACCTCTGAACCCAGGAGTCCAGAGCACTGGGCAGGATTTGGAAGGGCTCTGAGAGTAACTATAGCACAAGCTCGACAGGAAAGAAGAAAGAACATGCCGGTGTCACGAGATGGGTAGGACTTGGGGGAAGAGGGGATCAAACTAAGATTCTAGGAGTAATTAGAAAACTGGAAATTTTCCTGCAAACACAGACAACATGCAAGACAGTTGAAAACCCAGTAATGTAAAAATAATGGTACTGCAGAATGAAAACAAAACAGAAACAAAGATTTCAGAATAAAGGATGGCCAAAACATTTTGCCTGCAACTTGTAGCACAAGGATAACAATAAAGCAGATATCGAAAAGAACAGCAATTTTACCATGTTATGGCAAATCATATTTTTGACATTCACATCAGATGAAGAAAACCTGTGCAGCCAANAACCCCCCCCCCCCCATTTTCCTTTTAAAGTAAACCCCGTTATTTCCTTAGGATTAGATAGTGTCACCAAAAACACTGTGGACAAGGACCAAACAGACTGCTCAGTTCTCTCATGACCAAGCTTCTCAGGTACAACCAATACCTATAGATATTAGAAATTCTGCAAATACAGTGAGTAACAAAACCAGCAGCAGTCAACAGCCTTCTACTTTAGACCTTATAAGTGAGTTAAAATCAGTCATATGCAAGAAAACCTGTTATTCTCCCGCTAGCCAGTTACCGCCCGATTAACTCGCACACCTACTATTCCAGCAGCTCTCCTGAGAGCACAGGATTGAAACGCAACCCGGGGCTATAAATGAAAGTACCAGTTTGTACAGAGGAAAAATGCTCATTTTCAGCTAAGGCCAACACAGCTCCTGCTGATGGCAGGACGACATCTTCCCTTCCAAGGAGCTCCAGGATCCTGCATATAACAGCTAAGGGAGTAACAAGGCTACTACTTTTCTGTGTCTTTGTTTTTTTCCACTTTCAGCTGCTTCCCATGGACAGCCTGTATTACCTGACAGAACACTGACAGAGGTGCCAATTTGCTGGAAGGTGAGAGCCAAGCCACACCTTTCCAAGGGGTTTTATAACATTCAGACACTGCTGCTATCTACTTAGATGGTTTTTCCAGATATTTTTACAATCAGTAATGAAAGGGTCACATTGCTGCTGCTTTTCAAGTGCGTGCTTCCACTCAGTTTCACAAATAATTGGGACAAATGCAAACCCAACTTTTTTTTTTTTCAATTGTGTCCTGTTCAGAGGAAGAAAGAGATGATGTAAGCTATTGTTGCAGGTTTTTCCGTCATTGTACTCACACTCCAAATAAAAATTCTTTCAACTTTGAAAAGTTTGATCCATTACTCTGAAAATTTCCAGACATCAGATACAATAGTACCTGCTCTTCCTTACTACATGCCTGAAAACCTTTATATGGGAGTCCAATTACCAGTCTCACATGAGTACAAAAAGCAGCTGTAGCCCCCAAAATAGCAGTAATTTAAAACCTTCTGAAATCAGCCTGCTTGAAGAGACATCTTGCTGTTTTGGTCAGCTGACTAATGAATCCAGAAGCCCCTGAAACACTGGCGTACAGAAACCTCAGTCAAGTTTTTCCACTATCATCAGATAAAGAATTACACTGCGCTTGGTCCTATATTCTTCCAGTATCCAACAGGGAAAGCAAGCACTGAGGATAGCCAGCCTGACCAAACATTTCTAAGAGCAGCCCAAGAGAGCAGTAAAGTGGTCCCTATACCCACAGAAGGCTTTCGCAGCACTTGTGCTGGCCCAGGCCAGGGGGCTGCATGCATTGAGTCCATTCACCCCCCACCTGAAGGCAAAACCTGCCCTTGAAACACTACCAAGGAGCAAAGCACTCCCAGGACTCTTCTTCCCTTGGAGAAAGGCGTGAAGAAAGCCTAATCAAAACTTTGCAGATTTCTCAAGTATTGGAAGTCATCATTTGGAAAAAGTGTTGTGCAGGAAAAAGCAAAGCAGAGAGGGCTGCAGAAGTCAGACTCATACAATATCTCAGCTTAGGTGCAAATCCTACATAACACACACGCTCCCATGCACCGGCTTTGGGCATCCACAAGCCATAAACTGCTGGAGGCAGCCTGACACGGAACAAGACACCTCTTCCCTCCACCGTCCTACTCTGCTGTAAGCATTCACTTGCAATCACATGTCAAGGCGGGATACTATACCAGACAGCAACTTGGTCTTGGCCCAGTATGTGTTCTTATGGCTCTACACTCCCTTCAGCCATTGAAAACGTGTTCAAAGCAAGGTTTTGCAAAACAGCTTAGCAACACCATGCCACTCTCCTTGAATACGTGAAGAAACTTGCTGATATATGACAAGCTGCATCCTTGGTCTCACCTCTCATCTCTGACAGTAATCAGAATCCAAGGTGGGAGAGCGTTTTCAGAGAGAAACTCACCCATGCCAGCAACCTTCCCATCCATTTGCTGCTGCTAATGTATGTGACCTTCCAGCATGGAGGGTCGCCCGCCCCGCAGCCCTGACAGTGCAAGAGGGGCTTTGCCTGGGAGAAGTGAGCTTAAGAAGAGAGCTTTACTAAAGCTCCCTGACAAATAACTACAGCATGCTTGAAAACAGGACTCCTGTGTGCTGCTAAGTCCATTTATTTTATAAAAGAAAAAATAATTTTCTGTTGAGAACTGCTCGGCAAATATGAAATTAATTTGATGTTATAACCGACTGTTTTTACAAACTGTAAGGAGAGACAAGTGTGAAAATTACAGTTATTTATATTCAAACAGCCGACAAGAGTGCAAAAGAGCCCAGTAGCACAATAGCAACAGCTCAGAGTGAAACAAATTAGCCTGGCATTTTTAATGAAAAATTTTCTGCTTCCCGGAATGCACCGATCGTCCTCTCTTTCTCCCTGTCACAGATTAAGAGAGTATCCTTTAACTGCTTTTATGTAACAAATCATTCATACATTAAAGATAGAAAATATTAAAATAAGTTAGTTTATCTTTAGAGGCTTTTCCTTGACATATATCTGTAATTGAAATTTTGAGTGATGTATCCTACAAGAAATTGGAGGGTGGGGAAGCTAGAAGCTGCCTTTGACTGCTAAATCAGGGGGGAAGTTGTTACTTTTTTATTTTTAGAGTTTGGATAGTCTAGCTCGCTTAGACCTCACGTTGGATTTCAGATAGCATTATATTATTCCCTGGCCAAAGACAATTAGTTGTTTTGGTGCTGCATGATGAGACGCTTACATGTCATACAGTGCTGCTAACTTGTGGCCTCTGATGTTTTTCTTCAAGCTCAAGCTCCTGAGGGATTCTCAGGTTTCACAGTTCGTTTTAAGAATCCTTTCAGCTTTTGTGCTTTAGAGAAAGGAATTAACCACGAAGCAGTGCAAGACTGGAAAACAATCTAAAAAAATTTAGCATTCCCTTAAAACCTAAGTCAATGTTACGATTTTCTTGGTGCCTGATGCAGGACTTTGTAGTACTGTCACAGGTCTCAAAACATGTGACAGTCCAGTGACTTCCTAAGTGTTTACATCTCGCTGAAGCTCGATAGGTTTAATGCAAACTTCTGCACTTACCTCAATGATAGCCAGGGCAAAAAGAAGATTCTGCCAACTTTTTCTTAAGGAAACATACTTAAGCTCCTATTTACTCTTTTGTCTGCAAAATGGTATCAGTCAACAATTTAAAAACCAAAGCAGAGGCCAAGAAGCAGGACAGAAATGATTAGGTGCTCTCTTCTGGTCTGTGCCTCTGTGGTGGTGGCAGTTTGCGATGGAGGCAGCAGCACCGGGTCCACTTCCCGATGGTTTCCAAGTGTAGGGGAGAAGGGGAGAAGAGAGATGAGGGTAATTTCTTTCTCCTGTCCTCTTGAATAATGCAAATAGTAAATATTAGAAAGTCTCACTCTCTGCACAATTATAACTGTCAGGTAGTCACCATTCCCCTACCACAAATTAGGCAATTATTTCTCAGTTTAGGGAAATGTTCACCTGCCATTTCTGTCCACTTTTGTTTAAACACAGGCCTCAGGGGACTTAATAAATTGAAGCCGTTCACAATCACTGCCAAGATACAAANGGGGGGCAGGAACTGTGCAGCAGCGTAGCTCTGTGCTGGGAAAGCAAAATAGGTTTTCTAGATCTAAATCAACTTGTTGTCCTGAAAAAAAAATTACAAATAAGCTGACATTTCTCATACCTTGCACAAAACTTAACTTAAGGAAACTGTGCATTATGTTCCTTCCTCCCTATTTTAAGAGTGATCTGAACTTTTGGGGATAATGGGAAGTATAGTACACATGTTGGGGAGGACAGTACTTTCTTGCGGTGAGACTGTACAAGTAAAACCATTAGTTAAATTGAGTTTAATTACTCCAGTTTAATTAATTTAGAGAAATTTAGCATGTGTTGGCCTTTTTATGTCCCAAATGAACAACAGAAATATTTCTAGCCTTCCATAACAAAATTAAAGTATCATACATATAATTTCTGAGTACAGAATTATGTAGGACTGGAAGGGACCTCAGAGTTACTCAGTCCAGGACACACCTGAGAAGCTGTATGACACAAGAAACCTTTGTAAACATTAAGAGAAAGCACCTACATGCTCATAAACAAGCACACAAAATGGGGTGACAGGGGAGGAAGTTAAACACAAGAAATTAACATATATAAGAACTATTTTTTGTGGTATTCAGAATGCAAATTCTCTGTGCCAGTGTTGCACAAAACAGTTCTGGGTGCATTTGGCTTATCCTCAGAAAAGTTAGCCAGTCCTCTGATAAAGAAAAGTTGATCAAATCTATCCTGCTCCAACTTGGTGGAACACATGAGGTTGCAATCTTCTACCCTACCACTGACACAGTAGGCGTGTCACTGTTGACTGGCTGCTTTTTGGGCAGTTGTGACTGCCTGCTAAAGGATCCAAAGTTGTTTATTAGCTGAGGAATTGGGCACTGGAAGACTTTTTGGCATTCAGTATACTAACAAATCTATGAAACGTTTGGATCATAGAATTGTCTAGGTTGGAAGGAACCTTTAAGATCATCAAGTTCAAATACCAACCTAACACTGCCAGAACCACCACTAAACCACATCTCTAAGCACTACATCTACCCATCTTTTAAATACCTCCAGGGATGGCAACTCCACCACTTCCCTGGGCAGCCTGTTCCAATGCTTAACAACCCTTTCGGTGAAGAACTTCTTCCTAATACCCCTCCTAAACCTACCCTAGTGTAACTTGGGGCCATTTCCTCTCGTCCTATCCCTTGTTACTAGCTACAAGAGACCAACCACCACCACGCTACACCCTCCTTTCAGGTAGTTGTAGAGAGCAAGAAGGTCTCCCCTCAGCCTCCTCTTCTCCAGGCTAAACAACCCCAGGTCCTCATAAGACTTGCTCTCCAGACCCCTCACCAGCTTCATTGTCCTTCTCTGGACACACTCCAGCACCTCAGTGTTTTTCCTGTAGTGAGGGGCCCAAAACTGAACACAGTACTTGAGGTGGGGCCTCACCAGTGCCGAGTACAGGGGGACGATCACTTCCCTAGTCCTCCTGGCCACACTATTCCTGATACAGGCCAGGATGCTGTTGGCCTTCTTGGCCACCTGGGCACACTGCTGGCTCATATTCAGCCAGCTGTCAACCAACAACCCCAAGTCCTTCTCTGCCAGGCAGCTTTCCAGCCATTCCTCCCCAAGCCTGTAGCACTGCATGGGGTTGTTATGACCTAACTGCAGGACCCAGCACGGCATTGTTGAACTTGATACCACTGGCCTCAGCCCATCAATCCAACCTGTCCAGATCTCCCTGTAGAGCCTTCCTACCCTCAAGCAGATTGACACTCCCACCTAACTTAGTGTAGTCTGCAGACTTACTGAGGGTGCACTCGATCCCCTCGTCCAGGTCATTGATAAAGATGTTAAAGAGAACTGGCCCCAGTACTGAGCCCTGGGGAACACCACTTGTGACCAGCCACCAACTGGATTTAACTCCATTCACCACCACTCTCTGGGCACGGCTATCCAGCCATTTTTTTACCCAGTGAAGAGTACACCCATCCAAGCCATGAGCAGCCAGTTTCTCCAGGAGAATGTTGTGGAAAACCATGTCAAAGGCTTTACTGAAGTCCAAGTAAATAACATCCACAGTTTTTCCTTCATCCACTAAGCAGGTCACCTTATCAGAGAAGATCAGGTTTGTCAAGCAGGACCTGCCTTTCATGAACCCATGCTGACCATGCCTGAGCACCTGGTTGTCCTGCATGTGTCGTGTAATGACACTCAGGATGATCTGTTCCATTACATTCCCAGGCACGGATGTAGCTGCACCAATTGCCTGATCCACTTAGTCCCCCATTAATCCATCGTATTTTGATATTACCCATAAATAAGTCATCAACATCTTTTCTTACTGAGGCTTATTTCACAAAACAGTCACGTACAAATGAAAGAAAACAGTACAAATATGCATAATACACACATTGAGCACTAACTCAAACATATCTACACATAATTTAAAGTGAACCATGCTCACTGCTCGCAAATGTAGCAGCCTTCTGTAAATCAAGCACTTTATTCCAAGGTGAGAAGAGGGGAAGGGATATAAAAAGGTCACCTTTTTTAAAAAAATCTAATTTGATACCATAAATACTAATTATTTTTATTTTTGTTACTGAGCAGAATTGTTACAGTCAATGTTACTTGGGTCCCTAATATTGTATTTCGACATTTTGAAATATTAAGATTTCCTTTAACAGTAAATTATTAATTTTCTAATACATAGTACTTGTTTGGAGTATAACTAATATCCCCTGTTATGATTTTTGTTTTTTGCTCTTAAATGATTACAAGCATGTCAGCCTTAACTCCGTCTCACCATAGGGGTTTGTCTAGCAGTACCAATACTGCCTTTTCCTACTATAAAACTGGGGGGTGAGGGGTGTATGGATGACTAGGAAACCAAGCATCAGATGGAAAGGTAGCACACCTACAAGTTCAGAACACTAATGAATCCCGAATGTCCTGCAACACCATTCTGCTTGTTAGTGTTATCATTAAGTAGTCTTGCTGGAAAGCCTGTATATTTGCTTCTAATTGCCATCAGCATATGAAAAATATGCTCGTGCTCCTTTCATTATCTTCCAAGATACTGTTTGTCCACCAGCTTCCCCACACAAGCTGAAGGATGGGGCAGACCCAAGGCATTGGCCAGACTGGAGCGTGGAAAAAGAAAAAAGATCATGCCACATCTCACCTTTTGCAAACTGAATGTTTGTAGGAAACCTGGTGCTAAATTACTTGTAGATGACCCGATTCTGGAGCCCTTGCCCTGTGAGAAGAAGCTGAGGCAGCCAGGCATGTTCAGCCTAGGAAGAGGCTGCTTCAGTGTCAGCCACCCCATCCTTATGTTGAGGTTATTAGACAGATGGAGCCAAGTTCTTCCAATGCAATATGCCTTTAGCGATACCTCTGACTGCATCAGGTATTACCTTCATAAAAAGTAATCCGTTTCATAAAACTGTATCAATTGAAAGCTATGCTTATTAAGAGCACAGATAACCAGACAAGAAAAACCATGCACAGGCCATGCCTAAAGAAGTATACAAGGGACAA